>JAQYXR010000372.1:0-100723 GCA_030545055.2 Neoaliturus tenellus
GCTGGATAAGAGACATTTCCTTATTTGATGCATTTTTGTTAAAAATAATTAGAATCTCTGTAATTTAAAGGATTGAACTCAACAACGAAAAAGTAGAAGAGCAGATAAAGAGGTAGGCCGATTACAAGAAGAATAAAAATACTGTAACAGGAAACAAGGATAAAATATACACTTGGGTAAATGTCATGTTATGAAGTCATAAATATGACCCAATTTTCTGATAAAATACAAGTAATAAATAACAGAAAAAATTTTCAAAGGAGGAGATAAGTAGGACCCATATATTACAATTTGAGAAGCCCAGGGTAATTATAAACGAAGGCATCAGGTAGTATTTTATATGGAGTATTTAAGTAATTGGTAAAACATTTCAAAAAGAAAAGCGTTTTCAACCATTACTGGTACAAAAGTAAGTCAATATTTTTTCTGCAAGTCACTATCACAGTACTAGATTCTTTTAACAAACACCGCCTCATAGAAGCGGTGGTGCGGGAATAGTTTCACTGACTAAACGATTACAATTGTATCTGGAATACAATATTCTAGCAATGCAAACCAACACGAAAATACAATCTGCATCAAATTCCCATTCTTCAACGGGCCAAACAAAGAGGGTAACCATCACCTAACACCCATTTGCATTCCGGAGTCATTTCCTCTCAGTGGTCATTTGCATGAGTGACTGAGTGGCCAGCGGCAAGTAGGCTACATTACGCCACTGGAGGCGTCGGGGTCCCACAAGGCATTGTCACGGGCCTCTGCTTTCTCCCATGAAGCTGTCAATCACCTGACCAAAACGCGCCACAAAGCGCGTCAACATCGGTCGACACGCTGGTTACCGCTCAAAGCATTAACGGCCGTAATGGTTTTTACCAGGAAATTTGGTAGCAAAACTATGAAATCGTGGGAAATGTGGTATAATGTGTGGATAACCAAGAGAGTTTTACTAGCTATTCATCTTTAGTAATGATTAATTTTCACTTTCAATCTGAAGTAGCAATAATTAAAAATTCCTGGTTATACATATTTTTCAGATTTCGCCGTAGGAAGGGTATGAAATAATTATAATATTCATTACGTATCGAATGCTTTAAACAGCATTCGGATTCGGGAACGATAAATTATGATGAGTTACTAGAAAACTTTTAGTTTTAGAGGTC
The DNA here is from genome assembly GCA_030545055.2 of Neoaliturus tenellus. Taxonomy (NCBI): domain Eukaryota; kingdom Metazoa; phylum Arthropoda; class Insecta; order Hemiptera; family Cicadellidae; genus Neoaliturus; species Neoaliturus tenellus. The sequence goes on from JAQYXR010000372.1 coordinate 1,161, forward strand.
TTGTTTAACTTTTAACCAAAGGAACAATGATAACAGAACATTGCCGCAAAATCCGATCTCAATTCGATACCGGAACCAGAAAAGGTAGGCAGTCAACTTTGCATTCATTAGGAGCATAGTAACAAAATTTTAAAATGAAATAATAAATCACAACACACCCAACCTTTTGTGATCGGCTTTGTGGCATTTTGCTCGAAATGTAACAATTTAGTTTGGATACTTTTGCCGTTTAGGCTTGTTTAGTGCAGTTCGTTAACCAGTGACATAACTCCACGGTTTGACATAAATTCTTTGGTATGAATAGACAGATGCTCCTCGCTGGTGTGCTGTGTTTACTCGTTACAGCTGCTAAACTTGAAAATCTTTTAATTTCCTTATCAATGTCGTCACGAGAGAAGTCCGTTGAGCTGTAACCAATAGGAATTAAGCGCGGTGTTGCCACATTGAACGCCGGTTACCAAAAACGTAAATCATTTCTTTACCTGTATATAATATAAAATTTACCTGTTATTATATTCTCGAGATTTTGCTCATCCACTCTGTATCTATACAAAATACCTCGTGTGTTTATAATCAGCTGATTGAAAGCGTGTAAAATAAATTTACTGTAGGCCTAAAAGTTTGAAAATGTCGATATTTGGGTGGGGTTCATAACTTCCAGGAATCACAACTACCAGGTCGCTATTTATTGTAAATTTTCAAGAGTAATTATTCTTCAAAAGAAAATCTTTAAGAATCTTGGCAAAGATAGGCAGAAGAGAATCGTGCCGATCAGCTTTTCGTAGTTTAGAAATTTTGACATTAGCAAGTCTGTATATTATTTATCAAACAATTCATTATTTTCTAACAAAATGCAAATCAAAATTTGGCACAAATTTTCATAATTATGATACAAAGAGTAAAAATTTATATAGATCTGATTTTAACAGACTTGAAATTTACCACAAATTGCCAAGTTATGCAGGAGCTAAACTTTTTAATAATCGTCCTGATGATATTAAAACTATCAATGATAAAAGACTATTTCAGAAAAAAAAACTTAGAGAATATTTGATAACTAATGCATTTTATAGTGTGGTAGAGTTTATAAACCATCCCCATGCAAGCACTTAAATTAATTGTCTTTTAATAAATAAAATGCACTATGCCACAATGTATTTGGGTTAATAAACTGGTGGCTCTATCTATCTTTTAAGGCATATAGTATTAGTCATAATCAACATAATATGGAATTAATTATTGTATATGACTGAATAAATAAATAAATATTAGATGGTCTCAATGGTCTCAGCTGAATCCATATTATACTGGGAAAAACCTGGTCTCCGATGTATAGCTTTTCAACACGTTATCCTTGCTACAAAAATTTTATCACAATAAGGTTAATGTCTGGTTGGCGTCATCGGAGGTCACGAGAACTGGTGAACATCTCCAAAACGGAAATTTTCCGTTTTCAGCCCCAAAAGCGTATGTCCGTAACTCAACTACAACGCCGCGGAGGCCCGCGCGAGGCTGCACAGAGGCTGCGCAGAGGCTGCGCGCAGCCTCTGCTCAATGTGCGGTACTCCATTTGAACACGTGTATTACAAAATCAGCGGCGCCTCGCCTGCACCTCGCCTGCACCTCGCCTGCGCCTCGCCTCGCTCCAATGTGCGGCGGGCCTAAAGGTCTGGGAGCTCACGCCACTCCAACTGGATGCGCAGTAGTCCGATGCCCCGCCTCCATGTTCGTTTTGACACTGCGCAAGGCTTTGTCATGGCATTTCGCCATCTTGCCGATATTAAATATTCTTTTAAAATTAATTTATTATAATTTATTTTTAACTCTCCTGTGCCGGCGGCCCTGTTGTTGCTGTTCATTTTCCAACAGTTTATCTAGTAGGTGTATTATTGTCCGGAGATTTCCAATAACTATTTAACTTTGCTGATATTCTGATAGCAATATTAATTAATCGGTTTTAGCGACTTTCAGTTAATGACTGGGAACTTTCGTTTTCTTGATTTTCCCGGTGTTGAAAAAGTTGGTGTTGGCGACTCTTCAAAAACTGACAATATTGCCTACTTATTTAACTGTCTTTTTCACTAATCTTAGAAGCAATAGCACATTATTTTCCAGTTTGATTACAATTAACACACTCACGAAATGACGAAAAGGAGAGCGAGCTGTTTAAAAAAAAAAACAACAAACGTTGTACACTATGTTCCGTTCTGCACTGAACCGTTTTTTCTTTTTTAATAGCAAGTGATGCGGGAGGTGTTTTTTTTATCCATATTGAAACAACCACAAAATTTACTTTAAACGATTATGATACTTAACACTCAACACTTACTCTTAAAAAAATAAGGGTTTCAAAGAGATTGTATTTCTGATTGTTTACATATATATATATATATATATATATATATATATATATATATATATACATATTTTCACGTGCTAATTTTGACTCAAAACTCAAGTTTCTAACACAATATTGACTCCCTTAAGACAATTTTGACTCTCGAATACCATTATGACTCAGGGTTACAATCCATACTAAACATTTCTGACTCGAATGTAGGTTTAGGCAGTTTCTTACCTCTGTTTACTCTGCGAGTAATTTTTTTATAATATGGTGGTCTTGTTTTACCTTCAAACATCAAGAATTAATATTATAATGAAGTTGTGAGAAGAATCCAAATAGAAAATTTACTTTTAGTTTGACTTTTATCCAGGAAGTTTGGCATTTAGCTGCTTTTGGTAAAACAAGTTAATATATTTTAAATGAATAGTTTAACATATCAGTAAAGTAAAACTAAAGGAATAACATAATAATTTAAGCTCACAAAATAGTAATATTATTTTCTATTTAAAGAAAAATGTACACAAAACCCCATCGTTTTCTCTTTCCACGATACAAAAATTAAACTAACACTAAAATTACCATAGAAGTTTTAAATCACTTTATTTTTTTACGATTTATTTCCACCTATGTTGATTGATATAGCTAACACACCTCTGAGCAGGCACTAACACACAATGACGCAACCACGTGCTTACTACTGTACCACTGCTACTGTCACATCACCTACTATGACACCTGTCGGCAGGTTGGGACACTCGGACTGAGTTCCTCAGCACCCATGTTCCGTACTGTAAGCCGCCTGCAGGTTATATAAAATAAAATCCTGATGTCCCAACTGGTTTTGTGCACATTTTATCAAGGGATCTTAAGGTGCAACCCCTAAACTATTGGGATTGGTTAGTTGTGTGTATGAAACATTCGTTGTTTCAAGTTTTACTATTGAAAATTGCTATAAAACCAGATTTTTGCATGTTGATTAAAGATCATTGAAGCCTGCCATAAAAAATAATAAAAAAACTGAAAGTATTTAAAGTGATTAATAAAGTGATTTTTTGTGATTAATATATTATATAGTGGGTTTTGTTATCAATTACTAAATTTAATAAGTTTTTGCATATTCATATGGTTTGTTAGCGCCACATCTAAAATAAAGTGGATATATTGTATTCAACCATTGAATTATATTAATGTCACTTTAGTAATAATCACAGCTAAATTCAAATGAGTAATGGCTGTCGATGTGTAACTGAATAAATAATCCATTTTTATTAGATTATACAAGTTGATAGCCCGTCAAAAATGAAGGTCAATATTTGTGAATGAAACGATACTATACGCCAGTAGCTTTTTTCATTTTATACTAGAAACATACTACAAATAGGAAAAAAACTAGAATCTTGTTTTAGCTAGATGATCAAAACTTATTTTTATTGGCTTGCAATATAACTGCATTCTATGATGGGGAAAGGTTATGACAATTAAATTGTAATTGTTTGGTAAATTGTTATTGCACTGCACATGTCGACCCCAAATTAAACCTTAAGACCTTTACCATTGAGGAATGGTTACAGTCCCTTGGTTACAAAAAACTGGTTACTGGGAATGGTTACAGTTCGTTCTAAGAATGCAGCAATATAAAAATAGTTCACAACAAAATTTGAATCACATAGCAATTAACTTGTACAACTCTGTTCTTCAAGTTTTTAATTCCTTGTCTCATGTTAGTTTTAAATTGAAACTAAAGCAAATATTGATAGGTGAATGTTTATATAAACGCTGATGATTTTCTACATTTAAAGTGGAATGTGCACAAATTTTAAACTTTTATTGTTTTGAAACTTGCTCAGGTCAATGGTTCTTGTTTTGGTTTTGTACTTTATTGTACATTGCATAAATATTAAAATTGTTATAGTATGTACTATAACTATTGAGCAGTTGTCAATACATATTTTTTGCATGGGTAAGAGTTCCAAAATAAAAGATGTTTTAGTTGTACAAAAAAAGGCTGTAAGAATCTAAACAAACTCAAGGAAAAATGAGCCCTGAAGACCACTATTCAGGGATTCCAAGATCTTAACTGTTGTTAATGTATAATTTTGTATTTTAGTTTATGTTAAAATGAATCTGGATAGCCTGACTTTGTAAAATCAAATCCCTTAAACAGGTCGTCATCATGTACATATTGAATGAAGTAGGTTAAGTAAAACTCGGAAATCATTCAAAGTTCTTGGTGTCAACCTCTTTAATAATAAGAATCAAGCAAAATTTTCAAAATCGTTCACAAATGGCTGGCAGACAAACTAATGTACATAAATTAGTGTCAGTGTAATTGAGTTTTCAGAGATAAATCTGGAGGGCAAGATTGTATGTATATGAAAATTAGGCTAAGTAGCCTAAGGACCTATTTTATTTATTTTTAAGACTTGACTCTGTCCATTGCATTTGTATGTTTAAAGACAATAAAGGATGATTATGATGTCTTATGATAATAAAGATTCTGATTTGAAAGATTAAAGGAATGAGACAGCCCTCCTTTCATTTATTTAGATTGTCTTCTTAGCGGTCCTGAATGAGGAGTTGGGAGTAGCGCTTAGGGATACGGGGATCTATTAAGTACATCAGCATTTTATTGTACGCTGAATTTCGGGGGCGACATTAAAAATTGTTAACATGGGATGTCACTACTTAGAGGGCTAAATATTCATGTCATCGTATTCATTCACGTTCACTTTTTGGCATAGAATGTAATGGGAGTTTTTGTTACTCTAAGATCACACACAGTCTGTGATCAGATCAAAACATTGTTGCCTCATGCTGCAGCAGAGGCGTCATTTGGTGGGAGGGGTAAGGGGGGGGGGGCAGTTGCCCCCCCCCCCAATAATTTCAGTGATTTTTTTACTTTTAATTGGAAATTTCAATGTTATAATAGGTTATGTAACATGGTGAAATATTTTGATATTACAATTAAGACTTTAACAAAATGTCTATACTTTGAATTATTTACGTAAAACTCTTAAATTGAAAGTTGATTCATTCTGCAATCGTCATCTTTGGCAGGAAGTCTCATCTCACGTCTTGATTTGTTAAGCATTATAACCATACTTCATTAGAGTTCCCGCTACAGAAAGAGCGCCAATGTGTCAAGTAGCGCATCTTAGCGGTAGACAGCAGTATCAGTTTAATCCAAAAGGCGCATGCGCGGGTCTGGAAGCTGGACAACAATAACATCTTTCCCCTAAATTTCTTTCCCTCTCTCTCTCTCTCTCTCTCACTCTCTCTGTCTCTCAGCCACTGTGTCTGTAACGCTCATGGGCCCTATTTTGTCCTCTTTTCACGGGACAACGACTTTACCTGATGGTCCAAATTTTTTTTCCTGTTATAGACAAGAGTGATGTGAAGGTTCATTACAACTTAAATTGCCTCAGCGACCCTAGGGCTTTGCCCCATGGTACGTCAAATTAGCCAAGTTGTGCTAAAATACTAATCTTTGATCTCTTTTCACACAAGGGCTGTAGTAAATGATATGAAAATTTTTATCACTGTTAAATGGTGCAATTAGAAAAATTTTAGCTGCTCTAAACCAACGTTCGTCAAAAAGGCTCTGCCTCTAAGCCAAAGAAATATTCATTGTTAATTTTATGGGAATATTTAGTTCTATCATCTTACCTACGCTTTATAATCAGCTGGATTAGACAGTTTGTCATTTTCACCACAGATTGTACTTAAATTTTGAATACAGACTCATTCATGTCTAACATTTTACCTTTCATTAGCCAAAATACAGCGAGTAAAATCAACTAAGTTCCTGGGTTCTTAATATGATTATTAAAATAATTTATGCTTAGTATTAGAGATCGAGTTTTGTTCTTTAAATCTTAAAATATTTCGAATTATCTTTGCAAAATAATTTCAGTTCCCAATTCAGCTTTCATAACACGTTCTGACAAAAAGAGGTGTATTTCATAAACCACAATATGTGGTTAAAACCAACAAGGTTAATAAAATGCTCAATCTTTCAAATAATGCGGGTATAGACGGGGCAGTACTAATGTAAAAGAACTGAATAAGTAGGGTCCTTGTGAGGACGCTGATCACGAAACACTGATAATTTTCAAGATGATGCTGATTGGTTAAAAGGAATTAGATGGCTAGAACCATTTTGCAGATGTTTCTTATCGTTTTTATTTTTTGTAAACAAATATGCTCATTTTGACATTTAGAAGGTAGAAATAGAGATTCCCGTGGCAATAAAAGTAATCCTAGATCAGCGCTTTATTTTCCTATGTTTTTCGAGGCAAAATATTTTAATATGGGATGTCTCTATTTATATGGTTCTGTATATATTGGCAATAAATGGGGATGTTTTTAGGTACAGAAAGAAGGCAAATCTAAAGTAAAAAAAAAATTAATATAAGTAGACTTAATATCTACTTGAAAATAAACATATCTACACTGGTGTGGTGCCTACATTACTGACAGGCGATGCTTTGGTTTTACTTGGGTATTCAAATTTTAATTAATTTTAAATTTTGATTAAATTTGTACATGTCTTTTAAGGGTAGAACAAGAAATACAGAGGTGGGGTACAGGGGTACGTTGGATTTAGTACAGCTATTGTCACAAGGTTTTAATATTCTTGACAAGTCTGAGTTTTCTTTAATCGTCTATGAGTAATGGGTAAGGTGTACATTTAGAACTATAAAGTTAATCACGAATATTAATGTTTAGTAAAACTGTAACAAAATAATTAAAGACAAAGACATAACTTCTAAGTTCTAACCCAAATGGGAAATGAATATAACAAGATTTTGACAAATTTACCAAGAAGCTATTAAGCATAAAATACTTTATAATATCCAGACGTTAAAATAAACCAAATGAAGGTGAGGTATTGAATTTTTGAAAGGATTTTTATATTTCTGTTAATAAACTGCAAACACACCCCGTGCGAGGAACGGGTACTCAGCTAGTGTTTAGTGAAATCGTTGTCCTCAATCACTTACCTCCAAATTTCAAAATGAAAGCACATTCCATTCCCATTCCATTTTTTTTTAGGCTCCATCCACAAGGATAAACCTTGTGGTGGCTTCCCCTACCCTCACGGGCAGTCCATATTCAGCGTTAGCCATACCGGACTAGTCTTACGACAAGGGGAGTTATGGAACTATTGCCCCAAATCACATTAAGGCGGATTAGACCCCCACAAAACCCGGAATTCACCAGGCCTGTGGTACTCAACCGGCGGTGAACCCAAATTGACCATCCGCTGAGAGTGACAGTGGCAGCAATACGCATGCTACTTCTCAGCTTTCGTTTGTGAGCAACGCCCCAAGATGAGGCTGGAGGGCCCCCCACAGCCGAAGCTGTGTGCCGAGCATACCGACAACCTCTACCTCCTCGAGTCCAACCCAATATCCGGACTGGCCGAAGCCAGGGGCTTGAACCGGATCCCGAGGTCCCCATTTTAGGTTTTACTTGGGTCATGGGTGGTTCCCAAGCGGAATAACTAGGTCACTGGAAACTCGCCCTACAAGTACAGGCCCTGAAGTACAACATACACCCAAAAATGAAAGCACAAGTTTAAAAAAGTAAAAACCATCGAATCATAATTGAATGAGAATAATATAACAATTATAATCGAAATGAGATAGATAACGTGTCCGCCAACCAGTACCAATGTCACAATTAAACTTCTTTCAATATACAATTCAGAGCCGTTTATACTATAAGGATTATAAACCATTCAATTTTCTTCATTAGCCAATCATCGATATAAACAATCCATTATAAGTTGAAGAAGCAGTGGCGTTTCTAGCAGGTTTTCTTTTCAATAGCGACACCAAATTTTAAAATAGTAGGCTATAATTAATTAAAAGATAGTCTTCAATCATTGGCGTCATGGACATCGTTTTAAAGTAAAACATACAATGTGATGTTAAGGTGATGTTCTTTATCTCCATGATTTTCTTCTGAAGGACGTTTTATACAGTAGCCTACGTTTTTTATAATTTCCTCATAGCTTTTTGGACATTCCGTTATTTTTCTCTAGTCCCTCGGCAAAAATCTTTCATTTGAGACCACTCAGTGTTAATTTTACAATTTGTGAAACGCCCACAACTTTGTTCTAAATATCTTCGGCATGCATACTTACAGCTCCGGTCTACCTGAGCCCGAATGCTGCCTCGCGGCCGCGGCCGTAGCGCTAGGCGAGTTTTGGCTGCAGAGCTTTACGGGATTCGTGTTTTAAAATTAACTCATTAAGATAGAGATTGGCTCTTAATTTTTTCTAAAAGTTAAAAGACGGATTTCGTTTTATCTGGTTTTAGGATTTTTTTTTAATTTCTAATTTCAGCTATAATTGTCTAAAATTATCTGTTTTCTCGATGCAAATGCATGGGTTTTTTTAGAATCGTGTTATATTTTACTAAATGCAGTCTAGAGCTATAAGTAAGGTGTCATATTAAAGAACAATGACGATGCTAAATTTCCTCTTTTACACTTTGAAAATTATTTCATCAAAACTAGTTGGAAATCGAGAAAAACAGATGATTTTAGAAGTTATAGCTGAAATTAGAAATTTCTAAAACCAGAGAAGGCGAGATATGTCTTTCTTCTTTGGGAAAAAGTTAAAAGTCAATCTCTATCTTAATTAGTTAATTTTAAAACACGATTCCCGTAAACCTCTGCTAGCCATCAAATTCGCCTAGCGCTTCTGCCGCGAGGCGCGGCATTCGGTAACGTCGTTCGGGCTCAGGTAGAGCGGAGCCTTTCCTTGGTTAAACATAACCTCTATTGTGTGAAAAGGTAGAAATAGTACTTTCGCTGATGTCCGATGTTTACACTTTACAGCTGTTTACTTGAATATTAATCAGTTTAATTACTGATGGGTAATCAAAAGGGAAAATTAAGAAACTTTGAGGACTTGTAGGTCCTCTCTTTTTAAATGGATAATTTACCAATTTACTTTAGAAACAACTTCACGCCGAGCTCTATCCAATGGCACTAAAATTATTAAAATCTGTTGAAAACTGTGGGAGGAGTTCCTTGTACAAATACCCGTATCACGAATTAAATATATAGATGTTTTTGTAATCATTACTTTTTTTATTACTTACCCTAGTAGCACAGATATATATAAAATATATATCAAAATTAGTATTTGAAATATATGGGATAAAATTTTAATATGTATTAAATATATTCTCGTGAAACAAAAAGCCTGGTAAAATATATATCTAAAATAAATTTAATAAGTAATAAATACTTATTTTATAATATATTTTATATGTATTTAGAGTGTGAAATATTATATTTAATAATTATTTCAAAGATATAAAATAAGTTAAAATAACATATTTAAATGTATGCGGAATGTATTTAGCTTATATTAAATATATTCTCGTGAAACAAATTGCCTGTTAAACTATATATTGAAAAGAAATTTATTAGGAAAATTATACATATTTATAATGTATTTTAAATGTATTTTTTGGGGTGAAAAAATATGTCTAATAGTTATTTTAAATATATAAAATAAGTTAAAATAACATAATTAAATGTATTCAGAATGTATTGATTTGTTTTTAAATATATTCTTGTGAAACACTTTTCCTGGTAAAATATATATTTAAAAGAATTTTAATAAATAATAAATATTCACTTCTAATATATTTGATATGTATTTAATGTGAGAAATAATGTTTTTAATAATTATTTGATGGATATAAAATACATTAAATATATGCAATACCACCTTAAAAGGTAATTTCAAAAGGAAATTAAAATTAATCCCAAATATACAAAATAATAACTGTATTTTCTAAAAAGGTTAAACATGTCTTAACATATCTCTTTAACTTCACATATTATACACTAAAGTAAGGCATAAAATTATATTTTATACTTTAAAACAGTTAACATTTTTAAATTATAAACATGGTTTGTAAAGTATGTCACTAAAGTTGTGTCAGAATAGCGACAAATTTCACTTAAAAGTATATCCTTAAATGCATATTTACCCAGATGTTCACAATATTGTTTTCTGCATACTTAATGAGTAAAATTTTAACTCGGTGACAGATTGTTGAAGGAAGTTCATATTTTAAATGGATAAAAAGAGGTTTTCCTTGTATTTTTAAGATCTCGGACAATGCAAATATTAAAAACCGCATATCCTAAAAACTCCATTATTTGTTGTTCGATCTTTACAAACTTAAGTCATTATTTAGATTAGAAATTTGTAGTTTTTGTGTCATAAAATTTTGTTACGTTTAAAATTTTTAATATTTTTTAACCTTTTCCGAGCATTTGACGTATATATACGCCATTGACGCTCATCACTTGCAGGTGTTTGCCATATATATACGCAAGTCAATCTGAGCGTTTGACGTACATATATGTCAAAACATTAAAACGTTAGGTATTTTAATTGCTTCTTGGCTGCCTATAGTTACCTTAGGCCATTAATAAGTATTATTGTTATTATATCTTTTTTATTTCTTTTGGTAAATTTCTGTTTTGTGGGTTGGCATCATTGATCTCGAAACATCTGTTCTACCGGCCGGCTGAGTCATCCTCGTGTAATTGTTTTGCGCATTCAGCAATAGTATTTGTTTACGTCTAATGAGATAAAGGTTTGTGAAATATATTCAGTGGATTAGACATACTTAAGTTTTGTGACATACTTAACAAACAACCTGTATATATGCCTAAGTTTTAGTTTACCAAAAGTTAAATTAAACTATGAATTCACATGTTAAAGTCTACTGTCCTTAACATTAAACATACAAATAAACAATAAAATTCAAGTATGACAAAGAAAAACTATAAAAACATAAGTTAAAGTAATAAACTGTCCTTAAAACATTCAACATACAAATAAACAATAAAATTCAAGTAAGTCAAGTATGACAAAAATATTATATTATTATTATTAGCCAGTTGTCCATGAAATTCCAGTATATTTCACAACAATCCAAGTTTTCCCACCTGGTGCTGACATTTTATCAAACTTACTTTACAGGTACCCTGTATACCCCAAAATGTTAGGCACTGTACTTAGTTTAGTGGTAACTTTAATCCGTAAATTATGTTGACAATCTTCAATAAATTTTTTTGACAATATTTTTCTTGACAATCTTCAACTTCATCAGTAAATGAGTTTAGTACATTAGGCAGACTCGTTCCCCTAGAAAACAATTATTTATTTAAGTAAAACAATAATAGGTATCAGTTATGTAAAAAAAAAGATGTAGATTTTCCTTTATGTAGGCGTAGTCAAAACAGTGAAAATGCTAAAAAATTCATTTAATAATTAACTTTTTTGTCAAAAGGAAAGATATTTCTATATTAAACTAATAGCTGTTACCCGGCATACTTTACAATGCCATCTCAGTAATTTTGTGCCTCACTCGCCGTCAGCCTTGGATAGTTCACTGCCGTCAGGTTCAGCTCATTCAAGTCTATAAGGCCCGGTTCACACGAGCGTCAAAACACTCTGCGTGCACGCTGCGTCGACGCGGCTGTGCTGCAAATATTCAGTTCACACGTAGCGTTAGTTTGACGTTGACTTGAATTTAAGCAACATATGTTTATGAATTGCCATAATAGTCATGTGGATTATCGAAATATCGATCAGTTCTCAGGTAAATAATGGAGGAATATAAAAGAGAACTGTAGTCTTTGCATTCTTAGTTTATAATTATATCCTATATAACTATAAAGAATAGGAAGCACTGGGTACACCGTTTGGTGAGTTCCTGTTTAGTAAAAGGAGCATTTGTTAGACTTTTTGTGTCCTCGATACTAAAAATGAGAACAGCTGTTTATGGAATTAATTATAAAGAAACATTGTTTTGCCATATGTTGTGATCATATAAACATCTCAAATAAAAAACTCTAAGAAAACCTTACATGAGTATGATGGCGACCTGGGGCTATGTCCTGTCCCACAGAAATAGGAATAATACCTCGCAGCATACCTGCGTACTCAATGAATTTTCAACGGAAATTTGGCATAAATCGTTTTTTATTTCCCCATAAACACCATGGTGGTACGTGTATGTTTGTGCCAATATGGATTTTTATAAGCAAGTATAAATTAAACCTTGAGTGAATGTACATACCAAATTTGATATAGCCTATTTGTTATTTTTATATTTTCTCCATAAACACCATGGGAGTGAGTATGTAGATTTGCCGCCACATGGGTTTTGTATGCAAATGAAAGTTATACCCTTCCTATAGTGAACGTACGTACCAAATATTTCAAGCTTGAAATTGCAGGGTTTATTGGTTTTCTATAAGAATACAGTAGACTCCCTCTTAACCGGCCTAACCTGACATAAAAAAAAAAAATCTTTTTAACCGGCCATTTTTTATCTCAACATTGCTTTAACCGATTGTGTTTTGTCGGAAACGTTGTTTTTTTATCTGTACAATTTTTGATGTTAATCATATTGATGTTCTCAGACCAATTAAAATGTACTGTCCTGGACAGAAGTGAATGCCACCAGAAGGGAGTGCATATGGACGTGCTATCCAATAGACTATACAATAAAATAAAATAAAACAATTATTATTAACTTTGTTTAGTCATGAGTTTCATGGATATTAGCTATAAATTGTATACAGTAATATATATAGAGTTGTTTTTCAAGTCAAAATTAATTGCATTTAGGTCATTTACAATTGTAGGTTGGCGTTTTTCAATGTACCGTACATCAATTTAACAGAATTCATTATCCAGCCGCGGTCTGGTCCCGAGGTGGCCAGTTAAGAGGGAGTCTACTGTAATATACTAAACATTTTTTTAAATTTTCTTCATAAACATTTGAGCCAAATCAAAAATTAAAATTTATTACTTAATGAAAAGCTTTTTGAAATTAGGTATCATGTGACGTAGACCAAAGTTACTTTTTTGTGGTTATGAATGTACAGACTGTGCTCGTATATCTGTATTATTAATATGTTTAATGTATTGGGTTAAACAACATGTTTTATCTATCTATTTATTGACTTTGTCCAATCTGCAAAGAAAATTACAATAAAATGATTCTGATTCTGATTCAATGCAGTTTCCCTCACAACTTTAACTAGGGATTTCCCTATTAAGGAAGCCTTGAGTAAAAACTTCATTGGCCTACAGTATTCAAAAACAATTTTGCAAAAATTTTAGTTTTATTACTCAAATACTTTATAAGATATTATATCGTTTCCAGACTTTTTACCATCCTGTTTAACAATATAAATAATATATATTTAACTTATACAGTAGAACCTCCATAGTTCGACTCTCGATAGTTTGACACTCCTGATAGTTCGACATGGTCCATGACAACTTAACATGTTAATAATGACCGATAGTGTCCATGTTGGAGCCAAACAAAGTTGAAAATGTAAACAAATTAGCGAATGATTTGAATGTTGTTTATGTTAAAGTTCAATTAGGTTATGGTTTCACTAAAATTTAGTGTTTCCTAAATTCAAATTATGATTTTTATACTCCCAGTGTTAAAATTTCCCATATACTCCCTATAGTTCGACATTTCGATAGTTCGACACTCTCTAAGTCCACAAAGTGTCGAACTATCGAGGTTCTACTGTATTGAATTTAAATAAACTTCTAGAGAAAACCTAAATAGGAACATGGTCAAGGGCTTAGTTAGGTATCGCATGAGTACTACTTTGAAATTTAATTTACAGCTTTGTATTTAAAAGCTGTCCTGAGTTGTTAGTAAAAATTTTATTTGCAAACACTTGCCATACTTACTTCTTAATAATGTTTATGCATTAGTGTTCAAAAATAAAAGTTTTCTATCATTTTGATCCTTGCGCCTCTGGCCCTTGAGACTAAATTTATTACAAATCTCTTCTGAGATAATGCGCTTCTGAGATAGGTGCTTCTTGCACATTTTAAAAGTTGCTGGTTTCTGCATGTGATACAAGTTCTTTTTTCTGAAACATTACAATTAAAATATGTTAATACCCATTTAACAAAAACTACTTTCATATATACTTACCATCTTGTAAGTTATATAGTTACAGTGTAAGTGTAAATATATCGAGTAGTGTTCAAAGACGTTTAAGGTAGGCTAAATCACCCAAATACCGTGACCTTAAGGGAAGCCCATCTCTTTTTCTGTAGGCTACATGAAAAAATAAATAATAGGCTACTTCACAAATTTATATCATATTAGGGTCTACTAGTTTTTTGCTATTAAATTCGTGGCAAATCCATGGTTTTTGTTTGTAACATTACGTGAAATTAATTTTACTATCGCCCTAAATAATGCCGTTACATTGTTTTGCCATTCTGACGTACAAGTACGTGACTCAAGTGACCAAATGTCCGTGATTGTGCTGCTAAAATCCGTAACTCTTAGTTTCAGAGGCAATGAATGTTAAATGACATCCAAAAAAATAACTGAAAAAACGTTTGTCCCAGAATACGCTAACCTCTAAACTACCATATTTTATTATCTCCCCAATAATAAATCCATTGATAAAAGTGTTGGGGTACAATTACAACGATTTAATAGGTTAAACCGATATTGGGGTATCGGAGTAACCTAAATTATGAATACCATTTCATCATAATCCACAATCATAAGGTACCTTTTGTTCAGACTGCCTGATTCGTTCAAAATTAATCTCAAAACATCGAATTTAGGTTATAAATGCTGAAATGGACGTCTATGAATGCCGGTTTTCTTATTATTGGTGAAAAAATTACGATATTTGGTAGGATCTCAGAATTTGGGTATTTTTCCTTAATTATTTCGAGTGTAGTTTCATAACTGGGCTACGATACTATCGAATGAAAATATCCATCGATCCGATTGACATATCTTTTGTATTAACTATTGATTCAATCTAGACCTAAATAACAAAGCCAATCGCTGTAACTAACTACCCCTGTTTTGTTTAGCTTTTTATTTTAATATTCACATTTAAAAACAAGAATAACCTGACATAGGCTCTATAAGCCTACAATTATCGCATCAAAATCTAAACCCTAATAATGATAATGACAACTCAGGCCTAATTTTGACAAAATAACATATAACAAAAACAGTTTCCAATGTATAAGTTATCGTACTTATGTGTGGTCTAGGCCTACTCTCACATTTTAACTTTCCAGGGCATAGGTTGGTACCTTATATTAATGGAGATTAGTTTATGTTATGTTATGTTATGTTATGATAGTTAGATTAGGATTAGAGCAAATTACGATATCGATCTGATTGATCGATATTTTCATTCGATAACTTAGTAACGTAGCTCAGTTGTGAAACTGTACGTCCAAAAGTCTCTCGATTCCCAGATAATTAAGGCTGATGGTTAAATCGACCGGTTTAAATGTTTAGGGCGGATGAACCACTTTCTATTTGAACTAGGCATTGGACTCAAGAGTTTATTCAAGAGTTATTTAGTTATTCAAGAGAGGGTCTTTATCTAGCCTTCCTAAGGCTATGTAACTAAGGCTATGTACATTAACTCAAAGAAAACCAGTCGTACCATGAATTCAGAATGTATCTATCTAAACATAGGACTAGCCTACAATATAACCTAAGCAAGTTTTGAGCTGTGTTCTCTGAAGAAGTTTGTACTAAAAACTAACCTCAAAGTCTTTATTAGTTTTACTTGCTGATGTTCATAAAGAATTACTGTGAGAATCAAGGATATGATAAACTTCACTCTCTAAACTAACATATATTTTATGTATTTTATTGATACTCACCTGAACATGGAAAATCCTGGCATCAAATGTGTAGCCAAAACGAAAACAAACACTACAAGCAACTTTCTTTTGTCTACAGATACTTTGGATATTATAAGAACTGTATACAACATCAAAACTAACTTTTTAAACGTTAAAACTCGAAGATAACAAAATAAGGTAACAGAAACAGAATGTCATCGACGCCGGTGATTGCAATATTAATTTGACAGACGACACATAACCTCCCAACGCATGAACGCAACGCCCAACCGGCAGGTTTGTTTACATTTTTGCCTGCCACGTGACAAATCCCACTAATAAAGTGTCTGGAATTTGTCACGATAATTTAATTCATCAACTTTTTTGTCTCTTTTAAAATGATGATGAAATTTACCAGTTTTGAGATATTTCAGTTTTAAAGTCTAAAATGATCTCCATTTTGAAAATATACATATGAAAATAATATGTATATTTATCCACTATGCCACTATCCTGTAGTGTGATATTATGTTGCATATAAATGTAATGATTATGTTCATTCTCTTTGTAAAATGGCGTTGCCGTGTATAAATAAATAAATAAAAAATATATTTGTTTCCTGGAAATTATCATTGATGTAGTTAAGATCCATGCCAAATATGAACTTCATACAATGATCTGTTACAGAAAAAAATTATCAAATAAAAAAATGTGTGACGGCCAGCGGCCTAACAAAGCATATTAGGTCATGTTGACAGAAACTTTTGTTCCTGTAATAGTAAACATCTCCCAAATCTTGAAACGATTTTCTGACACCCTGTATATATACGTGGTTAATGTTTGTGGGTAATGAATTTAATATATATTACATACATATTTTTTAGTTCCGGAAGCATTAACCACATATATATAAGTATGTATGTAATTTATATTAAATATGTATTTTATATATCTGTACAAAGTGAGCGACTTTATAATTTGAACATATTAAATATATATTTCATATATAATTAATATATATTTAACTGATATTTTTATAACCTCAAAATATGTCCATCCGATATATTTCAATACATATAACATATGTATAAAATATATATTATATATATTTATATTAAGTGTTCTGTTTGTATGATTTGAACATATTAAACATAAATTTAATATATAATAAATATATATTTAACTAATATTTATATAACCTCAAAATATGTTCATGCGATATATTTCAATACATATAAAATAGTTACAAAATATATATTTAAAAAATATTAAATACAGGCATGTATCAAATATGTATTGATATATATTAAATATTATATTTATATATATCCGTGCTACTAGGGTAGTTATTTTTACCTATCTTGTCCTCAATAGCAGTTTAGGTAATGTAATGGGCAATGTATACCGTGGCTGTACTCATACTAACCAACAATAGTTAAATGAAATTTTTGTGCATTGTACGGCAGACTGCAAAGGTGCTTTTCAAAAAATAATTTTTTATGAAGATATAACAATCTGTTTTGCAATATGTAGGCCTATGGAGTTTTAGTCTATATATCCGACTGTAAAATTTTTGAGTTGTAAATAATATACAATAAAAATAACTAAATAGTTATAAAAACAATGTTTTTTGTATTTTTATTTAACGATTTAGCATCCATTAACCAATTAAATCCAATGGATTTCTTAAGGTGTTTTTCATCACAGTAACCACTGGCAGTTTCTGGAGAATAATGGCCTTCTACATATAGAAACATGTTATATAATACAATTTTACATGCATTAGAGTTTGTTTTCATAGGTTTGTTAGATATTATTAAAAGTCCACAGTTTATGGACAGCTTAGTGTCACAATGTAAACTTAATTAGTTTTTATTGACAGTTTTTAGCAAAATTTAAGATGTTTGAAATTTATTGGGTGTGTAATTGTGGTTTTACTTTTAATCCGAAAAAACTGAATTTTTACTAGAACATAGATGTTTGGGTCCAATGTTCATCGATGTTTTGAGGTGGATGTTTTCCACATATCGATGTTTTTTCTCTCGATGCTCATTTGTAGAAATGCATTTATGATAGTAGAAATTGTATCCATATTGCAATAGCAAACAATTTAGCTTATCCACACTAGTCCTAGTCCCTCGTTTCCATGGTAACCAGATATTTTAGTTTCCAAGGAAGATGACATTTCACAGTATTCTTTTGGTTTTCTAGTCCATTTTTTCATAAAATTTAAACAAAGAGACTAGTTACTAAGGAAACCTCGGGTAGGTGTGGGTAAAATGGCAGATATTATATCGATAATATGTGCAGTGGTTGCTATTGCAACAGGGTTAGGCGTCGGTCAAATGGCCCACAACCCTAAAGGCTTTTAAAAATCCCTATAATTTGTTGCTCCCTATAGATGACTTAACCCAATGGTTTCTTTATTAATGTGGTAACGTACTCCATAAGGTATTTAATTTTTAAAAGTTATTAAATTGTGCCAACTGGTGACTATACGATACGCATGTTAGTAACAACATAATTGTCTTTATAGCATGATATGACTTAACCGTAATGACTTTTCTCATACTCATCAATTGTGACTCAAACAACTTGATGAGCTAATCCTGACTCAAAACACTTCTACAAAATTTTAGACAGCAAAATTCCTCTATCGTGACAAACTTAAGAGTGGGTTTTAAGGGTACTAATGTAAAATGCTGCAAAAAAGAGGAAATTCCACTCTTTTAAAAGAATGTAAGGTTCAAAAGACTGTTGTACAAGGTCACCAGAGGCTTCAGAACATTAAAAAATCGTTATCCCGCCTTAAAAAGTGGGGTATCCTATATAAATATGACCCTGAGTGGCTATGTTAGTCTAGTTCCCTGATAAGTATTCGATTGCAAAGTTAATTAAAAATAATTTTAGATTTTTAATCAGACAAGATTATAAAAATTGATCTTCTACAAAAATAAGCTCTGATACTTAGGTAAAAGTACGTAAATCAAATCTTTAAGCAACTATATAGAACAATTAATTGCACTATCCGTCTCACCATGTAACTTGATCGATGGCCTAAAAACAGCTGTATAAGCGAGGGGGGGGGAGCATGACATGGTTATCTTTCGAAAAACATCAGGTTTAGATGTTATGATAATATTTATTGAACAGCTGATCATCCAATACTTAAAAATAAAATGACTGGTAGCGCTAATTCGTGCGCCACGTGCGGTCAAGTTACGTGGCGACCATCATAGTCACTGTATCTACTACTAACAGCTGGTTTTTAGTTTCATTGAACCAACTTTTATCACAGCCAAAAAAGGTAACATCGATAATACTGGACAATAAGTAGACTTGATTTCCACCGACAGCTTACTATAATTTAGATGTTACTTAGCCTGTGATATTCACAGTAAAATACGTTCTATAATTTCAATCTTAACGAATAAACTGAAGCAAAACTTAAAGCAGACACATAGTATAATCAGGCCTACACATTGACTGCCAAAATTCGACCATCTATCTTCTTATTTCTATAAGGGTTTCCGTCTGTTACGTCCCTTTTTCTCTCGACCTACTGGACCGATTTTTAAGATCGAGGTGTCATTTTAAAGCTTATAGGATATAGCGCGTGGACGAATTGTAATTACAAAGGTCATATCGTTTTGGGCATCGCCCACCACGCCTTTCATTTATTTCTAGAGGGCGCTTTAAAATGTTGACCAACTTTTAATACAAGTTACAAGATCTATAATGTAAATTGTAATTTAACAGCTGATTAAACTTACCTTCAGATAATTTTTTTTTAAGCCAGATAGTAAGCAAATATATATATATCTCTGTCAGTTCATAACCAACATACATGTACTTTAGGTGACTTTCTCTTATACAGAATCATAAAAAGCGCAATTTGCGCATGGGCCACCTCGTTAAATGTATTATAGTTCCTTGAATAATTTAATTAATAAATAAATATAGCCCAAATATAGCTGTCATACACGTTGGCTGAGAAAAGCTTATACCTTTAGTTTCAACGATAAATAGTCTTTGAAATTTAGTTTCTTTAAAAAATAACCTTATATGATTCCAACGTTTACGAAACTAGCGCTGCTTAAAGCAGTTACACACAGGCTAATTTATTATGATCCCAACGCTTGAGAAATTATAGAACACGTTAAAGCTGACACAGTCTAATTAGACACATTGTCTGCTGAAAGCTGACCTTTAGTTTCATTTATAAATAATCTTATATGATTTCAATGCTTAAAAAACTATAGCCCAATTTAAAGCAGTCACACAGTTTTACTAGACACATTGTCTGCCGAAAGCTGACCTTTAATTTCTTTAAAAAATAACCTTATATGATTTCAATGCTTAGGAAACTATAGCCCAACTAAAAGCAGTCACACAGTCTAATTAGACACATTGTATGCTGAAAGCTGACCTTTAGTTTCTTTAAAAAATAACCTTATATGATTTCAAAGCTTAAGAAACTATAGCCCAACTTAAAGCAGTCACACAGTCTAATTAGACACATTGTCTGCTGAAAGCTGACCTTTAGTTTCTTTAAAAAATAACCTTATATGATTTCAAAGCTTAAGAAACTATAGCCCAACTTAAAGCAGTCACACAGTCTAATTAGACACATTGTCTGCTGAAAGCTGACCTTTAGTTTCTTTAAAAAATAACCTTATATGATTTCAAAGCTTAAGAAACTATAGCCCAACTTAAAGCAGTCACACAGTCTAATTAGACACATTGTCTGCTGAAAGCTGACCTTTAGTTTCTTTAAAAAATAACCTTATATGATTTCAATGCTTAACAAACTATAGCCCAATTTAAAGCAGTCACACAGTCTAATTAGACACATTGTCTGCTGAAAGCTGACCTTTCGTTTCTTTTAAAAAATAACCTTATATGATTCCAACCCTTAAGAAACTATAGCCCAACTTAAAGCAGTCACACAGTCTAATTAGACACATTGTCTGCTGAAAGCTGACCTTTAGTTTCTTTAAAAAATAACCTTATATGATTTCAATGCTTAACAAACTATAGCCCAATTTAAAGCAGTCACACAGTCTAATTAGACACATTGTCTGCCGAAAGCTGACCTTTAGTTTCTTTAAAAAATAACCTTATATGATTTCAATGCTTAGGAAACTATAGCCCAACTAAAAGCAGTCACACAGTCTAATTAGACACATTGTATGCTGAAAGCTGACCTTTAGTTTCTTTAAAAAATAACCTTATATGATTTCAAAGCTTAAGAAACTATAGCCCAACTTAAAGCAGTCACACAGTCTAATTAGACACATTGTCTGCTGAAAGCTGACCTTTAGTTTCTTTAAAAAATAACCTTATATGATTTCAATGCTTAGGAAACTATAGCCTAACTAAAAGCAGTCACACAGTCTAATTAGACACATTGTCTGCTGAAAGCTGACCTTTAGTTTCTTTAAAAAATAACCTTATATGATATCAAAGCTTAAGAAACTATAGCCCAACTTAAAGCAGTCACACAGTCTAATTAGACACATTGTCTGCTGAAAGCTGACCTTTAGTTTCTTTAAAAAATAACCTTATATGATTTCAATGCTTAATAAACTATAGCCCAATTTAAAGCAGTCACACAGTCTAATTAGACACATTGTCTGCTGAAAGCTGACCTTTAGTTTCTTTAAAAAATAACCTTATATGATATCAAAGCTTAAGAAACTATAGCCCAACTTAAAGCAGTCACACAGTCTAATTAGACACATTGTCTGCTGAAAGCTGACCTTTAGTTTCTTTAAAAAATAACCTTATATGATTTCAATGCTTAATAAACTATAGCCCAATTTAAAGCAGTCACACAGTCTAATTAGACACATTGTCTGCTGAAAGCTGACCTTTCGTTTCTTTTAAAAAATAACCTTATATGATTCCAACCCTTAAGAAACTATAGCCCAACTTAAAGCAGTCACACAGTCTAATTAGACACATTGTCTGCCAAAAGCTGACCTTTAGTTTCATTAAAAAATAACCTTATATGATTTCAATGCTTAGGAATTTATAGCCCAATTTAAAGCAGTCACACAGTTTTACTAGACACATTGTCTTTCGAAAGCTGACCTTTAGTTTCTTTAAAAAATAACCTTATATGATTTCAATGCTTAGGAAACCATAGCCCAACTAAAAGCAGTCACACAGTCTAATTAGACACATTGTCTGCTGAAAGCTGACCTTTAGTTTCTTTAAAAAATAACCTTATATGATTTCAATGCTTAGGAAACTATAGCCCAACTTAAAGCAGTCACACAGTCTAATTAGACACATTGTCTGCTGAAAGCTGACCTTTAGTTTCTTTAAAAAATAACCTTATATGATTTCAATGTTTAGCAAACTATAGCCCAACTTAAAGCAGTCACAAAGTCTAATTAGACACATTGTCTGCTGAAAGCTGACCTTTAGTTTCTTTAAAAAATAACCTTATATGATTTCAGTGTTTAGCAAACTATAGCCCAACTTAAAGCAGTCACAAAGTCTAATTAGACACATTGTCTGTTGAAAGCTGACCTTTAGTTTCTTTAAAAAAATAACCTTACACATGATTTAAATGCTTAAGAAACTATAGCCGAACTTAAAGCAGTCACAAAGTCTAATTAGACACATTTTCTGCTGAAAGCTGACCTTTTGTTTCCTTAAAAGTAACCTTTGTTGGTTGCAATATTTATGAAACTTTAGCCCAATTAGAACCATTCTCTCAGTCTAATGAGACTCATTGTCTGTCAAAAAAGTGGCTAAGCCCGACCTACAAATTTTAAATGGTATCCAGGTATAAATTTGTTTAAATCATACAATGGGACTGGGTATTTAGGTTTGCTGCTAACGCTTATTACAATAAATATTTTTACTAGCACTCAAAGTGGGGTTGGCATAACGTATCATTGACAGAACTCTAATTAGCAAACCCATCTTAGTAGTGTCCATCACCAGAGGTAATCTTGGATTGGAATTTCCCACTACAAAACAAAGTTAACTTTATGATGGACAGCAGTGTACCGTTGTTTTATATTTTAAATTTAGTCTAAAAATTTTATATAGTATAAGGGAACGTATTGGTGAACTGGCCGCGTGAGCGGAAGGGGGGGTTGCAAGACGGAACTAGTTTTTTGATAATCGCTCTTTTCCTTTGAGCTCGTCGCAGCGGGCGGACGCAGGCTTAGTGACCCTCTCTGTTGAGGTAAGATTTTAAATTAATTATTCATTTAATATGTAGCGAAAATTATTGATAAATCTAACAATAATAACAAAATACACCTTCTGTGTGATAATTTTCAAAATGTATCCCATTTCTTGAAATTAAAAATTACTTAGCTTGACTTGTTTGTGCAGGGTTTCACGTTTCATGACGAATCCGCTCCAATCACTTTCCTTTCCTTTTATTTTATAATTGATAAAGATTTATAATGTATTCTTTTAAAAGTGTTTAAGATTTCTAGTGTATTTAAGAAATAAAAATTTATTTTCTTGTTCCTGTGTTTTGAAGAATAATTTAATACATATGGTACACAATTTTGCGCGACTCTGCTAACGACAGGAACTGTCAGGCAAAGTGTAACATGCAGTTTCATGTTATTGATTGTCAAGACCGACAATGATTGTTTTGCTTATGTGACAAGTACGGAAATATAAATGTGTGTTATTTAGTTATATTGTGTAAAAATGAGTTTGAAATTAGATCTATTAACCAAAGACAAGTTGGTGTATGTACTCCAACTACGAAATCATTCGGTAGATGATAAAAGTGTTGTTAGTGGTTTAAGAAAATGTATTACAGAAAATACACCAGTGTCATATCAAAACTTAATTGGTAAAATTACGATATCAGGGGAAATAGAATTAATAGCGACTACTGTCCGGATATGACTTGTTGGCCAGTGAGGGGATTGCGGGGTAAGGGGGAAGCTGAAGCATGTCATTGGCCAAAACAATTTGCTTTTTGTTTTTGGTTTTTTTCTATACCACCATATGTTAAGCTATCAACAAAACCAAAAACATACAACTTCCCTACGATGTTTTCTTTTATTTTGCAGTCAGCTGTCTTTCACTACATTGAATTAGGCTAGCTGGTTTGTCAACAAAGACTTACTTACTTTAGCAAAAGTTTACTTTTTTAGCAAAATTTTTTTATGTAGAATAGCACAATCTAAGTTTGTTTTTATTCCTTAGTTAACCAAATGACCGGCAGGTTTCGAATGTAAATTTCCCCTCGCCCCCCAACCCCCTCTCAGTGGCCAACAAGTCATCTCCCGGCAATAAGATAGAATTAAGCCAAGAGAAATTATCGGAGCTATCTACTGATAGTAGTCCGATCGATGTAGCTCGTTTGGAAACAAAAATTTAACATTGCAGAACTAGATTAAATAATTTAGTTAAGTTTAAAATGACTGAGGAAGAGAAAGAAAAGTGTGTGGATATGATTAAACATATTAAATCATTAAGTGACGAATTCAGTAAAATAGGGTTTGATAAGGAACTAATAAATATCTCTGTAAGGAAATTGAGTGAATCAAACATTGAGGAGGGAAACTTGTCTGATGTATTTTTAGATAACAAACCTATCGATGCAGGGAATCCATAAAGCGTTCCATGTGAAAATAAATCTGAGCAACCATCCCAGCCTCTTTTTGACACTACCATACACCAAAAGCTGCCAAATCCGATCGAAAAGTATTTGACTGATGTTAAAATTAATAACGGTTTAGCTATTAATGATTTATTGGAATTTTTTTAAATGCTATTCAAGGCCAGTAGGGAAACTAATCTTTCAGATAGACAGATAATAGAAATATATATTACTAAGGTGTTGAACCCATTGCAGAGTCTAATGTTATCAAAACAAATACGGTAGCCTAGATAACTTAAAGGAAGTTATATTTCTAATTTTAGTTCGTGCAGAAAGATGGTCTCTGATAATGGATCATGTTTTAAGAGTACATAGAGTTTAAAAATTTCATGTTCAAATATGCAATCATTATCAAATTGTACCATACAGACCCAGTAGTAGGCCTAATAAAGCTGGGGGATATTTGATGGACGTAAAAACCCAAATCAGAGTTTATCACAATAGGCTAACTGTCAGAATAGATGGGATGATAATCTCAAGTTTATTCAAATAAGTTTAAACACTGCCCTTAATGAAACAACTAAACACACTAGTTTTCAATTGATGTTTAATCACAAAAATATAATCATAATTTGAGTAATATCTGGAAAGTACAAGATTTGTTAGGTGAAAATCAAAGTAAGTCTAAGGTTAAAACCGTTTTTGATAGAGCTATTCAAAATTGTAAAAGATCAGTAAGCATGAAAAAACAGAGAAAGGTATAGTGAAGACAGGATTAAAACATTTAAAAAACACCCTTTTAATGTTGGATCTACTCTTTATTTAGAGAACCAAAGGCCCAAGTACAAAATTAACCGTTACCAGAGGAAAATGGATTTTAGATATACAGGTCCGTTCACAGTATTGTATATTCTTCGTCCTGTTTCAGTGCTTATTCAGGCCAATAATGACAAATCTGTAGTGAAGAAGACACATATAAATCAGCTTAAATTAGGAAAATAAGTAAAATATAATGAAATGGTTATATAAGTACTTTAGACAAGCTAATGTCGTTCAGTTTGTAAAATATTGTGTTTAACATTTATAAAGAATTTAACAATAAAAATATATGTTTAATCCATAGGTATTTGAGTCATCTTTGTGGTTTGCGATGACAAAACACTGAGTTAGGCCTAACCAATTTGCTAACACTAAATTATGTAACGTTACTTTATTAATTTAACTTGACTTACTTAACCGATTTAACTTTATCTTTGACTAATACTACTATACAACAGAGACTTATGGTATGAATATCGAGTGAATGGGAGCGAATGGGAGCCTGAATGATTAGTTTTAAGCAATTTACCGTTACTTTACTTAAAATGACCTTACTTTCGCAAATCACAAAATTATCTCGAATAAAACCTACAAGACCTAAGGTTGATTAAATTAGGAACTAAAATACAAAATTGTTAATATAATCGTTTTAATCATAAATAAAAAAGTATTGTGGGTATGTTTAGTCATTGTTAGTAGATTATCTCCTTTCCTGCCTCATTCGATACATAATCAACATACATTTTAAAGTTTAAATTAATATTATATAACGATTAAATTGATATATAGATTAACATTCAGTAGAGCATAATCTGAAGCATCCAAGCAACCGGGCTGTATGATGCTGAAGGTCTAATCACAATCAGTAGGCAAAATAAACATTGCAATATTAAATATAATATATTCAAAATGTATATAAAAATGACAAACTTCTCAATAAATAATAAATTTGTTCATACAACAAACTAAACTTTTATGGTAAAAACATAAAAACTACACACTCTTGCGTCCTTGTCTTTTTTGTTTCCGGTATCCACTCGAGAGGTCCAACGTATAAAGAAATTTTTTAAGAACAAAACCAATGACGTGTAAGGAGACATGGAAGGAGACATCAAAGGAATGAAGGATGGAAGAGTTAAAACAAAAAACGTAAACTAAGTGATAGACCGTTAATAAATTAAACATAACAATATAGTCATGAAGAACAGAGTAAGAAGAAGGAAGAAAGAAGTAAGAAGAAAGACAAAAGAATAAGAAAGAAGAAAAAATTTCAAATAAGTTTAAAATAAAGAAAAAGTCTAAAAGAAATAAGTAAATGAAATTGCAATCAAATAAAAATTTGTTAAATTATAATTGTAAATAAGTGTAAAAACTTTAAATCTCTCTTGTAAATTCCCATACATTGTTAAACTTTGTCGGAGGAATAAAATTATTATTATCATTCTAAAATTCATCTGTGGCCGGCGATTGGAATCGGCCAATACTGGAGAAAGGACCGAAGTGGGACTACCATATACTAGCCACGAGATGAACCAAAGACAAAAGTGTATCTACAGAGAATCCAACGAACAGTCTATCTTGGTGAAGTTGTTATTATTTCTTGTAGTGAACTTATTTGGTGAAGATTGAGACTAAATATGGATTTCATCGAGATGAATCTCCTATATATATACTTAGTTTTAAGTATCTCGTTGTAAATTTATGCAAAATTTTTAGACAAAAATTTGGTGGGATAATGTAGTGTTTTTACATTTTAAATTTTGTCTAAAAATTTTATTTAGTGTAAGGGAAGGTATTGGTGAACTGGCCGCGTGAGCGCCAGGGGGTTGCAAGACGGAACTAGTTTTTTTTTTTTTTTTTTTTTTTTTACCGCTCTTTCCCTTTGAGCTCGTTGCAGCGGGCGGATGCAGGCTTAGTGGCCCTCTCTGTTGAGGTAAGATTTTAAATTAATTATTCATTTAATATGTAGCTAAAATTGATCAATCTGACAATAATAACAAAATACACCTTGTGTGTGATAACTTTCAAAATTTATTCTATTTCTTGAAATTGAAAATTGCAATTAGCATAACTTGTTTGTGCAGGGTTTCACGTTTCGGGACGAATTCACTCCAATCCCTTTCCTTTTATTTTATAATTCTTACAGATGTTTACAGAATGTTTTACATTGTTTTATAATATGTCACTAACATTTGATTATAGGTGAACTATTATAATATTTGACCCATTACACTGAAATATTTTTGATCAAAGATATATGATGATAGATCTATTTCATAGAAATATGATAGTGTAATACCGGCCTAAGGCTGGTATTACACTATCATAGTTCTATGACATATATCTATTATCATATATCTTTGATCAAAAATATTAAGTGTATTGGGTCTAATATTATAATAGTTCGCCTTAGTCACATTTCTATGATCATATATACTGCTACAAAAAACACTTTATTTATACTGCTACAAAAAACACTTTATTTATACTGCTACAAAAAACACTTTATTTTAATTAATTTTTAAAACAATCTACCAATTATAATCAATTATAATCACTATAACTAAAACAAACAAAAGGTTGTTTTATTCATTTTATCAAAAAAAAACTGTAAAAAATTCTTATTAAGTGTAATTGAGAAACAGTTATGGTAATATTTTGTTTCTATCGTAGTTATATTATCAAATATATGTCACAGAACTATGATAGTGTAATACCAGCCTTAATAATAACACATAACTTACTTTGTTATCAAATTTGGTGTAACCATGTGTTTCAGTCAAAATAATACAAAAATATTTAGGAGTCAGGAACGGGTCAGCAAGAAGTTTGAGTCAAGATTGAAAGCCAAGTATGAGACAAAAATGAGTAGCTTTAATAGAAGGGTGGAGCATCAAATAAAGAATAGCAGTCGCTGTTTAAAGATGAAGGATGCACAATATGACGCATAAATAGCTGAGGATCAGCGCAGGATCCCTCTATCCTGGTTACAGATAACAAAATTGCTATATAATATACCAACAGTTTGATACCTAGAATCTACTCATGATTCATTTCACAATAAACCTTAAACATAATAACTCATAAAGTAAAAAATAAATTAATATTATTAATAATTTCATAATGAGCTGGCATCATTTCAGTAAACAAAACAAGTTTTCTCTTTAAAATGAAACTATGTTCTTTCACCAGGTAATTCGAACATCTTTGTCAACTTGTAGAAAAATTATATAATATCAACCTTTAGTTTTGATTGACACTTCAATTAATTGCACTTTTAAAATATTAAATTTAAAAAGCCATTAATACTCAAAGTACAGAAAGGAAAAAAAGTAAAAATTTTGAAATAACAAGAAACACATTTGCATAAATACTGTCACAACCTACATATTATTAACATGTTAACAACTGAACTTTACAGTTTTAATCTAGTGCCTTTTTTAAACACCAATAATTATCCTCCTACAGATAGCTTAACCCTTTTAGTGCCCAAGTCTCGTATCCGACTGGCTAAAGTCGCATGACTATTGCCAACAATCGCGTATCGCGACTCGCTAAAGTCGTGTGAATATTGCTGCAGTTGCGTAACGAGACATTTCATATTTTGTAAAGTACGACCATATATTTTGACGTTATTGGCCGCAAATATGCCAGACGCATAGCGCAGGAAACACAGTATCTACGACAGACCCGTTTTAGGAAAATGAAGGCATGAACCGACCCGTATGAACAGCAAGTAAGTTCCAGTTGCACTAAAAGGGTTAATAAATTTTAACTCTACAAACACTATTACAATTATTCTTCAAAATTTACCTATTTATAAAAAAACATTTTTATTTAGTTATAAAATAATAATTAAACAAAATAAACATTTAAGAATAATTTCTTTTTTTCACTCATTATCTTATTTTTTTATAAGATTTAATGATAGAAAATTTTAAATAATAAATAAAATGGATAAAAATAAAATAAAATTCATGAATAAAATTTATGAATACTAAAAAGAGCCATTTTGGTGTTGGTTTTAAAATGGAAAAAAACATTAATTTAATTTTAAGGAGACCTTTAACAATATTACCTAGTTTAATTAGCAACAAAATTAGCAAAGATATATTATCAGAATTTTTATGTTTGAAGTAAAAAATATAAAATTTTTTTAGGAAAACAGGAATGATCATATAAAAATAGAATGTTTTTTTCCTATAAAAAGGATGGGAAAATCAGCACTAGTTTCTCCAAATTTGATTCAATACCACTGACTATTTTTGAAAATCTGAGTTGTTTCCAAAAGGTAGTTTGAAGCAAAACAATTGATAATAAGCTTAAACATATCACAAAAGAGTGAAAACCTGTTTATAAAAAACAATTTTTATTTAGTTATAAAATAATAATTAAACAAAATAAACATTTAAGAATAGATTTCTTTTTTTCACTCATTATCTTATTTTTTATAAGATTTAATGATAGAAAATTTTAAATAATAAATAAAATGGATAAAAATAAAATAAAATTCATGAATAAAATTTATGAATACTAAAAAGAGCCATTTTGGTGTTGGTTTTAAAATGGAAAAAAACATTAATTTAATTTTAAGGAGACCTTTAACAATATCACCTAGTTTAATTAGCAACAAAATTAGCAAAGATATATTATCAGAATTTTTATGTTTGAAGTAAAAAATATAAATTTTTTTTAGGAAAACAGGAATGATCATATAAAAATAGAATGTTTTTTTCCTATAAAAAGGATGGGAAAATCAGCACTAGTTCCTCCAAATTTGATTCAATACCACTGACTATTTTTGAAAATCTGAGAGTTATGTTTCCAAAAGGTAGTTTGAAAGCAAAACAATTGATAATAAGCTTAAACATATCACAAAAGAGTGAAACAGCTGACAACGACCTACATTCAACACTATGATTAAGCTTTTATTAATTAATCACACTTTTCACCTTGTCAAAATCGTGGATTTTTAAGTTAACTTTTAGTGTTAGTAAGAAATTTCCTTATTTCTGGACTCACATTTTTTATTTTACGGTTTACAGCATTGCTAATATAAGCAACCAACTGATCATCTGATCTTTGAGAAAATAGAGCTAAATTATCTCTTTTGAATTTCAAAATCATGCTTCTATTTGGGCAGCTTTTTTCCAAAATGTTTT
This sequence comes from Neoaliturus tenellus, assembly GCA_030545055.2. Classification (NCBI taxonomy): domain Eukaryota; kingdom Metazoa; phylum Arthropoda; class Insecta; order Hemiptera; family Cicadellidae; genus Neoaliturus; species Neoaliturus tenellus. The sequence continues at coordinate 31,781 of JAQYXR010000372.1, forward strand.
TACCAAATACTTCAAAAATCTTTTCTTTCTCCAGGTTATTCCATCTTCTGCGGGATATAATCTTTTTCTCCGGTGTTGCCTGCAAGATATTAAACTCTTCATTTTCACTTTCATCACTAGGATGATAATCAGGATCTTTGTCACTGTCATCAGGTTCTGAGTCTTCATTTATTAAGAAATTTTTAAAGACATTTCTTTTGGGCTGAGGGATATTTGTGACATTATTTAATGGCCGAGATTGTTGGGGAAGGCTAAGATCAAATCCTTCACAATGAGATGCAGAACGCTTTGAGTCCAATTTGCACGAAGGCTCTGAATTTGCATTACCTGGCAGTGAGATACCACCTTTCTTAACTGTCATTTTATGCAATATAGGACAGACAATCAGTTTTTGTAATATGCTAGTTGGTAATTCATAATTCTGTTTATGAATAAACAGTGTATGGCCAAGCGCACTGGCTAAATAATCCTGGTATAAAGGATTATTAGAGTGCAACCGGCTGAAAGTTGCAGCTTGATGCCTTAACCCATTATTGGTTAAATGTTCTGGCTTGCGCAACTGAACATTCCTTTTCATTCTCTCAAGAGCGTATACAGGGTTTATTTCTGTATTTTTAGGCTTAATAAAAAGCCTGTCATCTGTGATCTCAACATGGGATCTTGTATCTATGAGGCAATCCAAAACCTCTTTCATCTTTGTTGTCAACACAATGGGCACAATTTCATACCCTTTACCTGGAGCATAAAAAATATGGAACGACTTGCAATCTTTAAGTTCTTCGTCTGACAGTGATCCTCCTCGAGCCATTTCCAATAGATCGTCGTGCTGATCCAATAACTTGTAGTGTAAAAGAGTGGCTCTCTTGCAGTCCACTGGCCTACGTCTATATAGGCACATTATATGGCAAATCAACATGTCCATGAGAAGTGAGTATGTTTCATAGTCTTTAGGGTTTTGAATCAGCTTTTCTTTTACTGTATCATACTTATTGATAATGTAATTGCACAGAGAAACTATGTCATCTTCTTCTGCTAGCTTTTGGACGGTTAATGACTTATTTACTTTCCTAGCTCGGGTTGATAACCGACCTAACTCAGAAGGCCATAGGTCTTCAATGGCTTGAGAAAAGTCATTGATTTCATTGATACTGTTTCTGCCATTCTCAGGTGACTTGCAAACTTGAATCATCCTTTCCTTCCTGACAAGTTTGATGCAAAGTTTAAGAGGTGTTAACACCCTGTAAGGTATAGACATAACTTTTAACTCTCCAGTGCTTTGATTGTACTTCCCCATGACTTCCACAGCTTTTACAAGAACATCTACCTTAGTTGGGGTCATCACATCCTCTAGTTTCAAAATACTGTTATCAAGTTTTTTTAAATTAATCAATAACACCCCAAGATCCCTCATTTCCCTACTAACATAGTTCCTCTCACTAGGGTGGCGACGACTTTTGTGAAAATGGGAACCCATTTTCAAAATGAGGGGGTCTGATTCAACTGCCTCAGATACAGTATTATGTCGCATGTGGCTGATGATTTCACTTTTAAGTTCCTGGGTAGCCGCATCCAAAGAGTGGTTTAGAGGCATTCCATGTTGTTTAATAGCAGGAATTTTATCCTGTTTTGGGGAACTTAAAATTTGCCCCTTGGCGACTTTATAAACTTCACAGTATTGCAAGTGGACTGAGAGTTTGTTTCTTTTATAAAGCCCATTACAGTGAGAACAAACCAAACTGTCATATTCAAGGTTCGCCCCACACCTTCTTTTCACTGGCAAGAGTTCATCATGACAGTTTTTGTCAGTAGCCTTTCTTTTAATTACTTGATCATTCCATATGTTGTTGAATCTTTTTCTAAGTGTGTTAGTGATCTGTTGTTTTTTAAATTTTTTGAGTTTAGAGTCATGAGTGCTTATGTTAATGTTTAAAAGAGCCTTTCCTTCATCAGTGTCTGGGTGAACGATTTCAATGTGGCGACTAAAGTTTGTTATCATTTTCTGGCAGAAACCGCAATAGTTTCGTCTCCTTCCTTGAAAATTCTTTTTCCCTTTTAAGGAGTGTTCTGGATCTGTAAAATAAATACTATCTTCATTAAAATTTACTACTGCAACAGAAAAGGAAAAAAGTAAGCTTACATATTATATTTTGCATTCTCTCTATGAGAGTAATTGTATTTAATGTTACTTAAAAAATGTGTTATAGTACATAAAATAAATATTATACATTGTTTTATTCAATATTAAATGTAAGCTGGCTGAGACAAATTGATAAGTTTTATGTCTACTGGCTTATATTATAACAAGCTATATCTTTTGGTAACTATAAATTTAGTCATCAGGTTTTTGAGTTAGCTTATTCACTTTAAGTTTATTCTGTTTATGTTTAAGTTCTGTTATTAAAATTGTTGATACTTATTATAGTAGGTTTTACATTACCTGCAAATAAGATATGTATGTATGAATAGTTAATATCATAATAAACTTAACTGTAAAGGAAAATGTGAGTGTTGGAATCTCTACCCAACTTTACAATGAATTAAAAATTTTTCATTTTAAAACAAGTTTTAAAGTTTAATTTTGTAGCTTTATTATTAAATTATTGCAATTTTTCTTGCGTGACAAAATTGTATTAATGAGTCAAAACTGTACTGAATTTTATCAAGAGTCATGATTGATTGATAGACTGTATCTCAGGTACATCTACGAGGCAGAACTGTAATAAACTTTCTTTTAGAAGCCTACGATGAATTGTACAAATATACCTAACTGAAACATCAAAAGAAAAGTCATAACTGTCAAATTAAAAAAATTTAATAAATAATTTTTTTCTAAACTGACAAATTTTAAACTTTGATACACTTGAGTACTTAAGTGGCAGAATTAAAGCAAGGGTTTGTTGATGGAAAAATACACACTTTTTAAAGATATTGACCCTCCCCCCCAAATCCAGGGTAAGGCACCCAACCCATAAAATCCTATACTATAATACGAGCACTGTCTGAAGGGATGTGTGTTCCATGATCTCAAAATCTAGCAAGTAGATTTTGCTTAAACTTTGCATTTAAGAGTGTTTTAGCCCAAAAATAAGTTTAGAAACAAACAGCCCTAATCCCAGGACAAATCAAATTTGGTCTAAATTTAAGTTTAAAAATCGTAATTTTTAACATTTGTCTTATGGGTTGCTATTTTGGTAACAAAATAATACGAAAGGTATAAAAAAAATGGAGGAACATTAATGTAAAGAAGTCTTTTTGAATCAGCTGTTAACCGTGAAGAGGTATGGTTGGTTGTTGGTGGAAATTTAATAGCTTTATTACCTTGACACTACAACAAAAGTGATATAAAACCAACGAGCAAGGCTCGGTTAACCTGGTACTTAACAATTAAAGAAGGAGGTACCGGTATGCAACAATCATCGAAAATAAAATTATTAAAAACTGTAAAATTTTTAACTTTACACTTTTAATTGATTCACTTGAGTAATTATGTGGCAGAATTAAAGCAAGGGTTTGGAGGAGATGGAAATATATACACACGTTTTAAGACGTTGACAACCCAAATACAGAGCGAGGAAGATAACCGATACAAAATATACAGGGTGAACAACTTAACTGTGCCACCATTGGCGTATCCTTAACTATGAGATTTAGAGAAAACTTTAAATGGGGAACATCACCTATTTTTTTAAGGCAATAAAAAATATGAATTCCATTTTCTTATAAATGGCCGCCATTTTCCAATATGGCGGCCAACTTTAAAATTCGTTATGGGACACCCTATATTTTTTGGTGTTTATGAAATGTACATGTAATTTTAAAACATTTTTACTCTCTGAAATTTTTTCTCTAAACCTAACGGTTAGGGAGCTACAGGTAATTAAAGTTCATTTTTAGTTCCATAAGAATAACATGGGCCAAACTTTAACTGTCCATAACTCCGAAACCATTCAGTAAAATAAAAAATACTCAAGAATAAAAATGTCTTAAAATTATGTTTGAAGAACATTTCACACATAAAAATTATCATTTACGCATAAATTAACTTACTTCCAATATAGCGGCCAAAAAATTAAAGTTAATAAAAATTGATGTTATCATGAAAAAATGGCATTAAAACATAATTTTAAGACATTTTTATTCTTGAGTATTTTTTATTTTACTGAATGGTTTGGGAGTTATGGACAGTTAAAGTTTGGCCCATGTTATTCTTATGGAACTAAAAATGAACTTTAATTACCTGTAGCTCCCTAACCGTTGGGTTTAGAGAAAAATGTCAAAGAATAAAAATGTTTTAAAATTACATGTACATTTCATAAACACCATAAAATATAGGGTGTCCCATTAGGAATTTTAAAGTTGGCCGCCATATTGGAAAATGGCGGCCATTTAGAAGAAAATTAAATTAATATTTTTTATCGCCTTAAAAAAATAGGTGATATTCCCCATTTAAAGTTTTCTCTAAATCTCATAGTTTAGGATATGCCAATGGTGGCACAGTTAAGTTGTTCACCCTGTATAGTGAAAGAAGGGGGTAATCTGTCATAGAATATTTTTATTTTATTAAAAGTTACCTGTAGATGAATTGATCAAGATTTGGGTTTGGTTAGAAGTTTGTGGTACATTGTCAAGTTCTTCTGATAGCAAAACTGACTCTGGGCTTTCAGGCGAAATAAAATTAGGTATGTCCTCCTCTGTAAAAAAGCAAATAAAACATGCAAATAAACTGGCACATACTTTCTCTCATATATTATATTTTAAACTATATTCCAGTAGGCCTACTTTTGATTTGTTTGTCAAAAACGCAGGGAGCATCAATAAGCTTCCTCCGTGTGACACTGATAGTTAGTTACTCCCTCTGTTTACCGTTGAGTTTGTTTTTACACTTTATGCCCCATATCTTTTGAACCCAAATTTCTCGGATAGGTGGGTGGTGTCATTTTGTCAAGTACACTCTAAATGACAAAATTTTAATCAAAATTGATAGAGCCATTATTGAGAAGTTTTTATTATTTGAGCTTTTTGGAGGGTTTTGAGGTAAAATTGCCCTTAGAATATTAAAAATTACATTTTCTCTACAACAATATAACAAAAAGCTGTACTGTAACTCAAAATTATGGATTATTATTTTTTTGTCTGGTTTTAATGGTGGCAAGTAAATTTTATTTAAAATTAATAGGATTTTTTGGAAAATCATAAAAATAGATTTTTTTAAAATACTTGAAGCCTCATAACTTTTGGCTTCACATTTTCAAGAACATGTGGGCAGTGTCGTTGTGTTTAACACTACAAACCACAAAATATTAATAAAAATCGCTAGAGCAGCTTTTGAGAAATTGTGATTTTTTTTAGTTTTAAAGGGAATTTGGGAGTAAAATTGCCCTTTTTTTATCTGAATAACAAGACTTGTTGGTGGGGTGTATTTATTCATTATTTATAATTATTGGGCAACACCCACTTGGATTTGAAGTAATGTGGTAGATCCTCATTTAATAGTTTAAAAAGTACACACAGACACACTTACTGTACACAAACCGGATCACCACACACGCTATTGTCCCGATGTTTCCCACGAACTTCAAACAACTGCGAAATTAATTTCCTCGAGAAGAGGCGCGTTGTTTGAAGTTTGTGCGAAACGTCGGGACAATAGCGTGTGTGGTGATCAGGTTCGTATATAGTATGTGTGTCTGTGTGTGCTTTTTAAACTATTGACTAAGGATCTACCACGTTACTTCAAATCCAGGTGGGTGTTGCCCAATAATTAAAATAAAAATAAAATTACCCTTATATTACTAAGAATTACATTTTCTCTGTAACCATTTGACGTAAAGTAATAATTCACTATTTAATTTATTTGGGCTGGTTTTAATGTTGGCAAGTAAATTTTATTTCCCGATAATAGTTTTTTTAGAAAATCGTAAAACTTGATCTTTTGAACATTTCAAGCCTGATAACTTTTGACCCCAAATTTTCTTGGTCTTGCATGGGATGTCAATTTGTAAGGTATATTAATCACTACAAACCACAAAACTTTTATCAAACTCATTTGAGCCGTTTTTAAGAAATTTGGATGTTTTGATTTTTTTGAGGGTTTTTGGGGTGAAATTGCCCATAAAAATCAAACATTTTTAAAATAATAAAATGCCTGGAACTATCCCACAACTGCATCCGCATATCAACTTTTATCAAAATCAGACCACTGGTGCATTCTAAAGCTCTGTTTATCTAGACATACACGCAGTCATTTTTCAAAAACCAATTTTTTTGCAATCAGAGACCCTCATAATGAATAATACCACTAACAAAAAATTTTGATGAAAACAATACTTTCTGCATATACAATGTACAGGGAGAGAAAGTAAAAATTGGGCTCACAGGTTTTCCATTACAATTAGTTAAATATCTTAAACCTTCCAAACTAACATAATAGTATTAATAAATGTCAGACCTTAACCATTATTAATAAAAATAAAAATACAGTTGCCTTAAATGAGTAAGTTTTTAGGGCATTTGCACCAGAGCTAACCAAAACTGATTGAACATAACAAAGTAACATGACTAGGTGTAAATGCTTAGTAAGTGTACGTTATTGTTTACGTTTATTGATTTTACTAGTTAGTCCATTAGATGCAAATGAGATATTTATGACTATTTCATATAAATATAACCTTAACTGTAAAGAAAAATGTGAGAGGTACAATCTTAACCCCACTATACGTACATTACTTTATAAATTTTTATCAGTAACAAAGGTTTTCCATGTTTAACTTAGTACTCATACTAAAATATTGGGAGGTTTCCATGTGAGACAAAATCGTATCAATGAGTCAAAACTGTACTGAATTTTATTAAGAGTCATGATTGATTGATTGGTGTATCCCAGGGATAACCATACAAGGCAGAACTGTACTGAAATTTTCTGTTAGTAGTCTACAATAAATTGTAATACCTAACTGACACCACAAGGAAAGTGGTAATTGTCAAATATAAAATTAAATCAAAGTTTTGTTAGAAATGGAAATAAACACACACTTTTTAAAGATATTGACAATCCCCCCTCAAGATTCAGGGTAAGGCAGACAACCCATAAAATATGAATAATAAAGAAGGAGTTACAGGTGCGCACTAGTCAGTCATTAAATAAAATTATTTCCCACTTTAAATTAATTTTTGGCCCCAACCACTGAATGAGTTCGCACTAGTGATGGGACAACCGACTGAAAAAAAACAATCGACTGGTCAATCGGTTGTTTTTAAATTCACTCGTTTTTTTCAGTCAAATGAGTACGGTAACCGAATGAAAGCAACCATCACCGTTCTCCCGGGGCGAATGACTGTTCATGGAAACAACCGTTGGGTGATGACTGTTCTCAATCATTATCAGGAAACAACTGACCGGATTGTTTCAATCAGTTGTTCCCAACACTTAACTCAGCTGAGACACGAATATGCTCAGCATAAAATTACCATCCTATAACTAATATTAAAAAGATTCTCAATATCCAAATAGGGCACTGTGAAATCAAATATGGACAATTTTTTTATTAGTTAAAAAAATTTACTGACATCATTGTTCAACATATTTTTTTACCAAGATTAAAACATTTCTGAACATTTTTTTCCCACAATGCCCTTTGGGATATCATTATGAATATCTCATAAACATTTCAAAATCATTTAGGCATAAATCAATGTGTAGAAGTGACTTAACATTTGAAATGACTGAAAAGTGTATAAATATGACAGGAGGATAACCTGATGAGTCAGAACTGAACCTTAAGAGTCACAATTGGTTAATAGGGTATCACCATATATTGAGAAAGAACTGACGAAACAGAAAATAAACTGTTTTGTTATTGTGGGCTGTTACTGTAACTTAATTTACTAAAAAGAAATTATAAAATATCCTCTAAATTCATCTGTAATGGAATATATCTCATTAGAGAATACCTGTAGATGTGTTGATCAAGGTTTTGGTTTGGTCAGAAACTTGTGGTACATTGTCAAGATCTTTGGATCGCAAAACTGGCTCTGGGCTTTCAGGAGAGATAAGTTGAGGACAGTCCTCCTCTGTAAAGAAGCAAAAAATTAGGCTGACAGGTATTCCAGTGAATAATTAGTTCAATGTTTAAAGAACATCCAACCTAAGCTAATAGTAATGACAAATGTCGGACCTTAACCATCATTAATGAAAAGAAAATAAACAGTTGCCTTAAATGAGTTAGTTTTTAGTGCATTTGCACCAAGGCTAACGAAAACTGATTGAACATAACAAAATAACGTGACAAGGTGTAACTGCTTAGTAAGTGTACGTTATTATTTTTGTTATTCAACTTACTGATTTTTATTACACTAGTTAGTCCATTAGATGCAAAGAGATATGTACTATTTTATATTGATAAAACTTTAACTGTAATGGAAAATATGAGTGGTACAATCGCAACCAAACTATACACATTACTTTATACATTTTACTATTTTTTATCACTAACAAAAGTTTTCAGTGTTTAACTTAGTAATTATACTAAAATACAGTACAAAACAACTCAAAAGATATAAGAAAAAATTTGTAATAATATATATTGATAAAACTTTAACTGTAATGGAAAATATGAGTGGTACAATCGCAACCAAACTATACACATTACTTTATACATTTTACTATTTTTTATCACTAACAAAAGTTTTCAGTGTTTAACTTAGTAATTATACTAAAATACAGTACAAAACAACTCAAAAGATATAAGAAAAAATTTCTAACTGTAATCATGGCATGCTCTACACCATTAATAATTAAATGTTTTTTTTGTTTTTTTTTAAGAGGGCAAGAAACTAGATAGTAATATGTAAAAATTTTATTTGGGGTTCACAACTGCTGTGCTCCTATGGACTGTGCCACTGTTCATATCATGTATTTTCACTTTTACCAAATATTAATAACTTAGTATTTATACTAAAATATAGTAAGGTTTCAATGTGAGATGGAATATGTGTTATTGGAATAACGAGTTAAAACTGTACTGAATTTTATTTAGAGTCATGATTGATTGATAGGGGTATCTCAAGTAAATCTATACGAGGCAGAAATGCACTATAACTTTCTTTTAGAAGTCACTTTAAAAATTTGTTTCTTTAATCTTGACACGCTCTATACCATTGATAATTAAATGTTTTTTGCTTTTTATGAGAATAAGAAACAAGCTAGTACCATGCAAAATTTTTATTTGGGGTTCACAACTGCTATGCTCTGATGGACGAGCACTGTTCATGCCATGGTTTTAATTCAGATTAATAAGTTGAAAAAACTGTTGACTAATATCTCTCTTGGTCCCTCAACATAAGCAGGTTAACTTAGGAGAACAATTTATTAATTATTTACTATTGTTAAACAAAGGTTAAGTACAATCATTCTACTTATACCACATTATGCGCTTATGGAGACTTTCTTATGAAACAGAACTGCAATGAAAAATATATATGATCAGGTGGTAATAAATAATCATAGAGGTGACTTAACTAAGGATGGGCCGATTCCAAAATTTCACGATTCCGATTCTGAAAATTCACTTACGATTCTCGATTACGGGCTTGATACCGATTTCGGGTAAAACAAGAAATAAAAACACATTTGAGTAAAAGCATACTGGTACCTGAATACTTTTCTCTTAAGTAATAAAAATCGCATTTATTTCACACAGGTCAGCTTTAGTAAGCCTACCTAGAAAAATATGTTATTGTAATAATAATGTTAAAATGTAACATACAGTACCGGTAACAATAAGATTGGACAAATTCGAGTCTATAAAGTACTGTACTAATTTCACAAAAAAATAGGCCTACTTGATTTCAAAATCAAATTGTTACTGGAAATAAGTAGTAGGTAGGCTTAATAAGTTTACATAGAATTTTTTTTTGTATAGGTCTATGGCCTATGTCAGAGAATGGCATTAAATAACATTAAATAAATTATAAATAACATTTAAACTGAAGAAATTAATTATACTTCCGTTTATTTTTTTGAGTTGCGTGATGGTAAATTGTCCACAATAATAAGGCAATATGTTTCAATTGTACTTGCAAATGGCTTTCGTGAAGCAAATACCACACTACGTATAGCACTAGTGCCGATTAGCGGGTTAAAACTTTACCACAGTCTAATATAGGCCTACACATCCATGACACTTGTATAGAAGCTGTGTTATGAGTTTTCCCATTATTTACAACCGTTATCAATTGCCGGGGGGCCAAACAAAACCCCTACACTAGCAATGTAAGCGGATGGAATTTAAACAGAATTTAAGGAGTTTAAACAGATAATCTAGACATCATTTGGTGTTTGTGTAACAAACCATCATAAAATATAACATTTTGTGATCTTTGACAATTGTTTTGTTGGAATCAAACGGAATTTGTATCAAACCCGGTAGTGCAAAGGATCGAAAATAAACAATTTCTCGATACAGTAGAAGCCCTAAAATCCGGCCACCACGGGACCGGGCCACCGGCCGGATCTCAAAATGGCCGGATTATCCGGTGGTTTATTAAACGGGTTAAACAGAGACCTGTATTATATATATGTTCCAACAATGAACTATTAGGGATGTATTTAACAATGAAGGATATCATACTTGCCAAATCACTTTTTAACCATCATGATTTGCTTTCTCTCAGACATTGTAGCCCCGAAATGACAATCAGGAACGGACAAGCAGCCGCTGGCGATGAAACTACGTTTAACAGACAGTAATACTGGTCTTCTGTCAACGAAGGCCCTAACGTACAAATGGGACTGCAAAAGTGACAGAATCTGTTTATAGTGACCTAAAAATTCCGTGTTACTTAACTAAAAGATAACGATTAAAGAACAATAGAACACTAACACAAACTTTTAGAAGATATCCAAAACTGGATTGTGCAGAAATTATCAATTAACTGATATATTTTAGTGATATAACATGGGATAAGTTGACTTTTGTCTATTTTTTTATGTAGGGAACACCTGGGACTAAACATTTCATTTCCAGAATACCGCGGCCAGATTATCCGGGGGCCAAACCATGCGAGGCCGGACTAGAGAGCTTCTACTGTACCAGCAATATCGAAGGTATCGAGGAATCGAAAATCGGAATCTACCCATCCCTAGACTTAACATTTGAAATGACTGCAAAATATATGAATATAACAGGAGGATAACCTGATGAGTCTGAACTGAACCTTAAGAGTCAAAATTGGTTAATAGGGTATCACCATATATTGAGAAAGAACTGACGAAACAGAAAATAAACTGTTTTGTTATTGTGGGCTGTTACTGTAACCTAATTTACTAAAAAGAAATTATAAATCCACTAAATTCATCTGTAATGGAATATATCTCATTAGAGAATACCTGTAGATGTGTTGATCAAGGTTTTGGTTTGGTCAGAAACTTGTGGTACATTGTCAAGATCTTTTGATTGCAAAACTGGCTCTGGGATTTCAGGAGGGATAAGTTGAGGTAAGTCCTCCTCTGTAAAAAAGCAAAAAAATAGGCTGACATGTTTGCCAGAAAATAATTAGTCTAATATTTAAAAACTTCCAACCTAAGCTAATAGTAATAACAAATGTCGGACCTTAACCATCATTAATGAAAGAAAAAAAACAGTTGACTTAAATGAGTAAGTTGTTAGCGCATTTGCACCAAGGCTAACCAAAACTGATTGAACATAACAAAGTAACATGATTAGGTGTAACTGCTTAGTAAGTACGTTATTATGTTTATGTTTAAGTTCTGCTATTCAAATTATTGAATTTTATTATACAGTGGAAGCCCTCTTAACCGACCTCGGATCAACCGCCCGTCGGATTAACCGACCGTGTTCCAGGAAAATACCAACTTCCGCCCGGCGCGCCGTAGTTACGATAACGCTCTCAAAATAACTTTCATATGACAAAAGGACGATCTTCCGTTCCCATAGGAAGTCAAAATCGTCAGTTTCTCTCAATGTTCTGTGCGGGCAGTATACTAAGCTAGTGCGTGTGTTTAATAAATTTGTAATTTGCAGTAATAGTTTTATTAAACTGTTTTTCTTTTATTATCCAATTCATAGTGTTAGAACGGTGTAAAATAACCCAAAATGAGTGGTGTTAAACGGAAGAGACACGTAGTTACGATGGAACAAAAACTTAAAGCAATAGAACGGCTTGATAAAGGAGAATCAGTTAAATGCATTAGTGATGAACTCGGCAGTGGTGTTACAACAGTGAAGGACTGGAAGCGTAATAAAAAATCCATCCAGGACTACTGCACTCAAATTGAATCAGAGAAAATCTTAACCTCTCGTTGTACTTTAAAAATCCAACAAACGAGACTGTTGATGATGCACTATGGCTATGGTTCACACAAGAACGGCGTAAAGGTACACCGATTAGTGGACCAAATTTAAAGGAAAAGGCAATTGCATTGCACTCAAAAATTGAAAGTGGCGGGACTTTTACGGCGAGCGACGGTTGGCTAGCACGCTGGAGAAACGTCACGATGTCCATTTTCTCAGTGAATGCGGCGAAAAACTTTCAGCCGACCCAGCTGCATCTGCGGAGTGGATTAAAAAAATCGAAGATGTGATAAAAAAAAGAAGGCTTTCGTCCTGAACAAGTATATAACATGGACGAAACTGGACTTAACTTCAAACGTCTACCAGACAAAACGTTCGCCACAAGCAGTGAGACATCAGCCCCGGGATTCAAAATAAATAAAAAGAGAGTAACAGTTGTCCTTTGCTCAAATGCTACGGGAACACATAAGCTTAAGCCCCTTGTGATTGGAAAGGCACAAAAGCCCGGGACCTTTAAAAATGTGAACATTTTGTCTCTGCCAGTGTGTTATAAAAATCAAAAATCTGCATGGATGTATGAATATATATTCAAAGATTGGTTTGTGAATGAGTTTGTACCTTCAGTAAAAAAATACTTGAAAAGTTTGAAAATGCCATGCAAAGCAATTTTGATTTTGGACAATGCACCTACACATCCCGAAGGAATTGAAGTTGACGGGTAAAGCGGAATACAGTGTTTTTTTTTTTTACCCCCACATGTCACAAGCCTGATTCAGCCAATGGATCAAGGAGTCATTGAATGTTTTAAGAGAAGGTATAGGCGAAAACTAATCTCCGAAATCCTTAATCGAATGGATCTTGAAAATAAGGGACTAGTTCTCGCCCTCAAATCAGTTAACATCAAAGATGTGATTTACATGGTAGCTGCATCTTACGAGGAAGTACCTAGCTCAACAATCGTGAAGTTATGGCGAAAAGCTTGGTCTGAAGTGGAGAAAACTATCAACGTTACCGGAGAAGATAACCATATGCTCAACGAAGGGTCCCATGATCAACTAGAACATACTAGTAAGACGACAATGCGGACTAGAACATTGTGTAAGACGACAATGCGGCTCTATTAAACGAGCTACAAAGCATACCCGGTATTCCCGAGCTTCCAGAAAAAGATGTTGATGATTGGATAACAACTTGTGATGACGAGTTAGAAAATGAATTTCTAACGGATGAAGAAATCATTCAGAACATATTAAAGGAACGGGAAGAGGGAGAAACTTGCGATGATGAGGAGGAAGAAGAAGACGACGAAGGAGAAAAGATCTCACATGTAGAAGCGAGGAATGCACTTCAGCTGGCTTCACTGTACATTGAACAGCAACAAACTTCTACAGCAGTCGACGTCATGTTCATAAAAAAGTGGAGAGACTATGCCTTCAAGATGGCAATTAAGGGCAAGAAACAAAAGAAAATTACTGACTACTTTGGTTAAGGGAAGTTATTTTTTAGTAGTATATTAGGCCTAAATGATTTTAACTTTGGTTTTATTTTAATTTTATATATATATGAGTGTTTATTAAAATGTGTTAAATTGATGTTACTTCTTATTATTACTGTGTTTTATTGAACAAAGGATACCGTACAGTTTGAAGTTTCGTAAGGAATACTGGATGAGTAATAGCTTATAGGTTATAGTATCTAATGGAAATAACTGCTTTTCAACGTTTAGGAACAATTTTTAACACTTTTAAATTGTTTGATTAATTTTAACACACATTTCCGGCATTGTTCGGTTTAAGAGTCGTCTTCACCCCTGTGCCAGTAGCCCATTGTTGCGCAATCGGCAATGTTAATCATACGGCTTTTATGCTAAAACATGGTTTTGTATTCCCGTTTCGGACGCCGTTTTTCAACCGATTTTCTTGAAAATTGGTAAGTGTTTAGTTGAATACTAATATTAGGTTTCTCATACCTTGAAATTTTGAAAATTTTACTAAATTGTGAAATATTAACTAAGGAAAAAAGAGTTACTTTGCAACGTCACAGAGAGTAATTTTTGTTAAATATTCAAAATTTCGAGGTATGAGAAACCTAATATAACTATTCAACTAAACACTTACCAAATTTCAAGAAAATCGGTTGAAGAACGGCGTCCGAAACAGGGGAATACAAGACCATGTTTTAGCATAAAAGCCGTATGATTAACATTGCCGACTGCGCAACAATGGGTTACTGGCCCAGGGGTGAAGATGACTCTTAACCGACCTTTTCGATTATCCGACCATAGGTCGGCCCCGTAGGGGTCGTTAAGAGGGCTTCTACTGTACTAATGATTGCATTAACTGCAAATGAGGTGTGTATGACTATTTCATATTGATATAGGCCTAACCTTAACTGTAAAGGAAACTGTGAGTGGTAAAACCTTAACCCCACTATACACATTACTTTATAAATTTTACTATTTTTTATAAGTAACAAATTTTTCAATGTTTAACTTAGTAATTATACTAAAATACAGTAAGGTTTCAATGTAAGACAGAATTGGATTAATGAGTCAAAACTGTATGCCAACTGAATTTTATTACGAGTCATGATTGATTGATACATGTATCTCAGGGATAACCATACGAGGCAGAAAATAAAGATGTGTTAAAAATAAAGATTCACAGGATTCAAAGTAATTTGTTAAACATAGGACTTAACTATTTCTGTTTCTGTACAATAGTTACTTATCATGTAGGCCCTATATTTTACAATGAAAAGGCACAGTGGAACCTTTTATTAAATACACAACATTTCAAAAGTTTTAAAAATATATTAAATGGAGATAATATAAATGTATTCAATTTAAACCTATGTGACATAGTACATCATTTGAAAGTCTTTTAACACATTTCTAAAAAAATGTGATGTTTACTTTTATTAACAGCAAGTTCATTTTAATGTTTTTGCATATGTTCTTAATTTCACCCATGTTGGTGGGATATATTTACAAAATTATTACTAATAATAGCATAAAATTGTATTTTATCATAATTATATATGTTTTTGGATTTAAATTCGACAAGCGAAGGATGAATACATATGTAACAGTGAGACTCAAAGCAAGCACTTGACATATATATACGTCACACTAATTATGATCCTAAAAATAAATTTCCTTCCATAAGTAAAAATAATGGCCTTCTGTTATTAACCCGGCAAAACTGACATTGATTTGTAAACGTGAGAACTGACTCACGGTCTTTTAGACCAAGTTTTAATAAAATACCACATATATTGAATAAATCGGTATTTTATTTTTCAAAACCCATGCATATGTCTTTCTTATTAGTTGTTTTAACATTTTACACCATAAGCAAATGTTTATATAATTTATATAATGTATGTTGAAAAATATATGGGTTTTTACTTTAATCAAAGATTTTAGTTTAGCCTGCTTAGTGGAAGAGAAAAAAAAAACTAATTGAACTTTCAACATATATTAACAATCTATTTGTCACTCAAAATTAAATTCATTACAATTTAAAAAATTTAATTTAAGCATTTATTGCTTAAAAAATATAACACACTACAATTTTTAGCTAGTCAATAACCTACACAATATTATTTTATTGATAATAAGAATTGTAAGGAAAGAGGTCTATTGATCTGATTACGTTCCTCTGAGTCCATGATTTCAAGAATAAAAATATTTATACAGGAAAAACTATTTAATTACAAACACGTCATCCGTTAAAACTGTCACAACTTTATTACACGAGAACTGACACGCGGTCAAACGCACCGTTTATCCTGTGATGCCGGAGCTTACTCACGGACGAACGCACCAGTCTTCTACGGAATCGTCCAGTGCACTGGCTGTACAAGTTGTAAAATTACGGGAAATGCATAATTCTGTTCCTGAAAAGTGGCACATGAGGTACAGTGCCGGCGAAGACTACCGACAACCGGAAAATATTGTTTTGATCAAAAAAACTTCCAACCCGGTCCTTTTGATCGGTGTGTCAGTTCTCCCGGGTTAATTGAATGTTAAAAAACCATATTATGCCCTTTAATGAAGACTTCTTTAATTAAAAGAGGTGTAGTGTTAAACTTAAATATGATCCAACTGGTAATAAATAATCATAAAAGTGACACAATTTTTTAAATCACCAAAATGTATAAATATAACAGGAGGATAACCTGATAAGTTAGATCTGTAGCTTAGTCACAATTGATTGTAGGAAATCACCATATATTGAGAAAGAACTGTCAAAGTAGAAAAAACCTGTTTTCGTTATTGTGGGCTACAACATTATACTAAATTGTTACTGTTGTTGTAAATTGTTACTGTAACCTAATTTACTTAAAAGAAATTACAAAATGCCCTCTATACTGATCTATAATGGAATTTATCTCATTAAAGTTTACCTGTAAATGTGTTGACCAAGGTTTTGGTTTGGTCAGAAGTTT
Organism: Neoaliturus tenellus; assembly: GCA_030545055.2. Classification (NCBI taxonomy): domain Eukaryota; kingdom Metazoa; phylum Arthropoda; class Insecta; order Hemiptera; family Cicadellidae; genus Neoaliturus; species Neoaliturus tenellus. The sequence goes on from JAQYXR010000372.1 coordinate 48,544, forward strand.
GTTGTACATTGTCAAATTCGTTTGATTGGAAAACAGACTCTGGACTTTCAGGTGAGAGAAGTTGAGGTAGGTCCTCCTCTGTAAAAAAAGCAAAAAAATTAGGCCAACCGGTTTTCCAGAAAATAATTAATTCAATAAGTTCTTATTTTAAAACTTTCAACTTCAGCTAGTAGTTGTTAACAAATGTCGGTATACAACCGTGGTTAGTAATAATAAAAAAAGTTGCCTTTGTGATATTTTTTCTTCAAGCGCATTTGCACTAGTACTGACAAAACTGACTGAACATGACAAAGTAATATGACTAGGTGTAACTTTGTAAGAATATGCTATACTTTGTGAGATTCACTGAAATTTACAGTTATTAAATTAACTACTTTCCATTAAAGACAATATAACAGATTGGAATTTGATAATTGTTTATTTATTTAACACGTTGAGTGCGGCATGTATCCGAAAGGATACAAAGGCATACCTTCCCAGGTGCGGATGTATCCGATTGGTTACATATGACCACAGAGTAAGTAATACATACAGAGGTAAACTTCTAATGGAAACCGTGTTGCGGTATATTTTTAGTTCATATTTTTGTCAAGAGGTAGCGTTTGCATCGCTATATCTGCTCCAGACGCCTTATCACTAGGGTGTGAGAGAGATGGTGAGAGACGTCACCCAAGGTTGTTTTTTAAACAACATCTGGACTCCCGGTGATAACTAACCGTGTACGAATCTCGCTTCGGGTGTCCCGGGCCAGCCAGCCAAGGCTTTTGTTGACTTATACGGTCGCTTATTATATCATAGCGAATGGAATTTGTTTAAATATTTTCTTGACAAATTCAAATAATGTTGGGTAAGCTCGTAGTTAGAAAAGGCCAAATTGATCAATTATTTAATTTTAAATTATTTAAATTTAAATTATTTAATTGTTTTATTATTATTGTAGAATTTGATAGTTTTAATAAAATTTTGTAATAGTCGTATACAGCTTAGAAAAAAGTAAGGAACACTTTGTTTTACAAAATAACTCGTTTACACATATTTTAATAAGTAATTATATTACTTGAATAATGCATGCTTTTTAAAAAAATCATCCTTTTCAAACACGCGAGTAGGCTGTTAACAGTAGGCCCTACTGTCTACAGTAGTTTACTGAATACCCTGAACAGGGGTTGTGGTCATACCCCTCACTGTTTTTGGTAATTTTATAATTTTTCACCGCAATAACTTCAAAAGTTGTTTATTTGGTTTAGCCACACAAGTTCTTTATACCAACGCAGCTTGGTACAAATTAATTTGTTCAAAATCAAAAAAATTAAATCAACACTTTACTCTCAATCTTTATAAAAATTTAATTCGCTAAGGATTCACCAAATCAATTGTAGCCATATTAGAGTCTTAAAAAATATTGGATATACTTATTGATATTTTGTAGTAAAGAAAGGCCTACATAGCGGCCAAGATATATCATAAGTAACTTGATTTTCGTGACTACGTGAGTGGATTTTATTACTTCCTCTCCTTCATACTCTGTGCCCCAAGGAGATTTAGTTCCTCTCTGAAAGAATGTCATTATTGAAATCTGTTTCTCTGCAAACTGATTTAAAAATGAGCTTAGATATTACTAGCTTTACTGTAGTTTCTTAAATAACAATTGACGACTTAGTTTCTGCGTCGAAAAGGCCTTCGGACATAAGTTTACTAAAAGTCTTCTTGTTCTACAATAATCTGTTAATAAGATTTTATTTTTTTACTTACTGGCAGGTGTTTTGTAGATAGCTTTTCTATCGCATTTCTTAGATCAATACTTCGCATTAGAGAATCCCAGTCTCCCTTTTCATACATCTCAAGATATGACTTGTTTGGCTCTGTTGCTACTTTTTCAGCGGTTTCCAAATTGTCTTTAAATTGGTCTTTATTTTTTTTGTTTTTTGAGCCTGAAAAACCCCCAAACAATTACCAATATAAATCATTACTGTCCTGTTTAAAAATAAGTAGGTAAATAAGTTGTAGTTTCAGGATAGCTATCGTTTGGAGTCAAGTTACTCAACCATTTAAAATCCTGTTTAAAGAAAGCAAGCTTTTAACCCATTCTTCACTCAGAAAAAATTGAGTTCCACATTTTGTGTAGAATCTATTGACCTACGTCTAAATAGTTTACTTATATTTACATTCAAGTAATCACCTGATATAGACATCAAATTTACTTTCCATTAGATCCGCGCAGTTTTTAAATAGGTGTTTTTGTAATCAGCTGATGTAAAGAGAAAAAACAAAATGGCAGTGCTCTGGCTTTCTTCTTTTTTAGCACGTTAGCTGCCATGCTGGTCCGATAAGGTCAATATAGCTATAGGATCGCTAGAAAGATCTGCCAACCCGATCGGACCGGGATGGTAACCTTGACATTTCATTATTTGGCCAGTAGATGGCGCCAAATTTCAACAAGTTGTGTTAATAAATAAGAGAGAGATAGCCCTAAAGATTTATTGATTTCTTATAAGAATACCTTGGGAAACATATCTACGGATATTATACACAACCAGTTAAAAAGCTAAATTCATGATTCAAAATACTAAAATGTTTTCAGTTTTTTATAAATGGTTTTAATAAAAATTATTGAACCAATACATAGTGAATAGTACAACAAAATAAAGATTGAAAAGTTTATAAGAAAGCACTTATCTGGTAAGTACACCACCCTTAGTTGTTAAAAACAACTTGGTAGGCCTAGTTAATCTTTAGAACATTAAAAATTTTATCTAAAAATTTAGTTCGAACATTAGTAGTTAATCTTTTTGGCTTAGGTCATACCACCATGCCTACTACCATAATAGCATATTCCCTAAGGGGAAATTCGCTAATAGGTTATAACACTTAGATAAATATAACTTACTGTCCTGTTAACAACTTACATTGAGCTGGATGACAAGGCCTAATATCAAGACCCAACTTCTTTAGAATCTTTCTGGAACGACTTCCTGTATCGAATGTTTTGCTCTGTTGGTCCATTCTATACAAAACAAATTTAAATACTGTAAGCACTGGAATATTTTTTAGACTCTAAATGAAAAACCTAAAATATGGTCGGCAAGACTAAATATCTTTTGATGTCACCAGTTAGTCTTCATGGTTTAAAAGAAAAGGCTAGTAAAATTAAAAATGTGATAAAAAAATGTATACAGATATAAATATTTATTCTAGTTAGCATTAAAGATATGCTAAGGTTACAGTAATAAAAGAGTCCTCAAAATATACTGTGAACAAGAATCATTGAGTAAAACTAAATCATTCGTCTTTAAAATAATAATTGTAGTGGCTAACTTAAAAAAAATAAATAAATAAATAATAATAATAACTTTTTGGCTAACTTTTAAAGAATTAATTTTTAGAAGTATAATAGACCTAATTAGGTTGAGATGATTCCATAAACAGCTGGACTTTTAAGATTAAGTCCTAACACAACAAACCCAATCTTGAAAATAAATCTCACTTCTTGTCTTCAACAAACACTACCTTCCGCCTAATACTAAATCAAGCTCACATTTAGCAAAATTATCATTGTTTCTTAATAAGGCAAGGCTCTTTTTAACATGACAAATTATGATATGTATTCTACTTAATACAATCCAATTAAAACAGCATAGGCCAATGGAAATGAAGCTCGAGGTATGTACAGAGTTGTGTCATAAATGGGCTCGACTAGAGCTGTTGATGAATAGCACAAACACTAAACTGAACTTTTAATCTAAAAGTATCATAAAATAGATGGTTTTTGTCTCAAGATGTTGAATTTTAAAAAAGTTTGTACAATTATATTGTCTGGTTATTAACTGTCAGTGTTAATTGACAGTAGTAATTTGCATTAGTTTTTAGTGAAAAGTAACATAGTATTACATATTCTGGTTTAGTAAAAGGTTTATGCTTTAAACCTCATTGATTTGGTTAATAAGACACATTGTGAGCATAACTTACCCCCTTATTTGATGTCATGAAGGCACACACAAAATTAACAGTTGTAAGAATATTATTTTTAGTTAATTTCTTTAAAAAAAATATCAAAGGTATGAGCTTAAATGAGAACTCATAACAACTGAACTATAAGAAAATGGGCCTAAATGATTTTCTCAACTAAAGTGATGGAAAACATTTGCCATGGCATCTAGTTTCCGCATGGACAGTAATGACCCTCCCCCTCTACTCCGCTTGGGACAGTCAATTCAGATTGGTGATGCGCAATTGCAAAAAGTTCAAGCAATCGTGATATTCCTAATCGAAAGCTTCCAATCGCCGATCGTTTCTAATGCCTACCGAGAGTTTTTTACAATCGAAATGTTTCTTTGAAATGATTCATTTGTTAAGCCAGAAGCGGCTTCTGGGAAGCCGTATCGCTCACTTGGCCGCAATTATTTTCTGTGTATGACAATTCTAATTCAATTATAGGCCTAATTTTAAGCAAGCATGTTACAGTAGACTCCCTCTTAACCGGCCACCTCAGGACCAGGCCTCGGCCGGATAACGATTTCGCCGGTTAAACCGATGTACCTTTAAATACGCCAACCTAAAATTTATGTAGCTTGAATGCAATGACAAAAGAACAACTCTTTTGTTACCCTATATAATTTATAGCTAACATCCGACACCCATGAAATCCAGGACTAAACTAAACTAATAATGATTTGCTTCCTTTTTTGTTTACTGGATAGCGGGTCCAAACGCTTTCCCTTCCGGTGGCATGCACTTTCATCCAGAACAGTTCATTTTAAAAAGTCTGAGAAGGTCAATAGAGTATGATATAGATTAACGTTGAATTGAATGAAACAATAGATAAGAAAATAACGTTTCCGGCGAAACACAGCCGGTTAAAGCGATGGTGAGAAAAAAATGTCCAGTTAAAAAGATGTTGTTTTTGTGCTCGGGTAGGCCGGTTAAAGCGGAGACCGGTTAAAAGGAGGCCGGTTAAGAGGGAGTCTACTGTACAACTAAAATATTCGTCCTTATTTTCTAAGGCTCTCCAAAATTTTCATCCTGTCCAAATCGCTAATCTCTTATTTAACACAATCACATTTCATATTGTATTTATGTTTTACTACGATGAGCCCTAGAGTGTGGAGCTAACATAATTAGTAAATTGTTAAACAGAAACATTGTAAATCTCTGCAATGCCCCATTTCACTATTTTCCCAATGTATTTGCGTGCTACGAGGCAAATTTACCGGCTGGAGTAGACCGGCCCCTTAAGTATGAATAACAAATCATTAATGTTATTTAACGATATTTTTGAAATTGAAGGGCTAAGTTTCCTCCGAAGCTGGAAAAATTTGTGATATCCAACTTTTTGAAACCACAACAAATTTGTTTAATAATTGATCTTATTAAATATAGCACAAGTTTAAAGTAAAATAACAAAGGAGATGTCTACAATTGGCAGCTCAGTCAATGCAAGATTTTGGTAAACTGTACCAATCAAAGTGGGGGAAATGTTGAAGGGGGAATATCACCATCTCTCGCACTACCTCCCCTTCATGCCACGGTAAAAGATATTATTAATACCAGTACACTACATTTTCCAAAAAAACTAGGGCCTATACCTACTGACAATAATAGCAAAGTGCCTCACCCATCAAATACCCAAATTACATATGCCCTGTTAAAATGTGCCATATTATGGGTTTACAAATACAAAAAATAAACTTGATTTAGGTCTCTAATCAACATATACCGACATAACGAACTACTTTTAAAAGTTATAAATATTTGATAGGGACTAAGATATACAAAATTCAGAAATAGGCCTAGATCCCTAAAGTTTGTTTTAAATTTTAAGCTGGATTTTAAGATAAAACAGACGTCAGTAGATTGAAAACAAATCAGTGCAGAAGTTATAACTTTGGTGACTTGACACCAGGACTTTGGTGAATTGAATAGTTAACTTAGGAGTCTTGGAAGTTTGTTCAAGAATTCACGGGTTCAATATCTAGGTTGCCCATGTAGGCCTATGTGTGAGGGGTTTAACATATATTTTTGCCACTATAAAAAATATAGGCTGAGATATTTAAGCCCAAAACTCACTTCAAAATTGCATACTTTAAAGAACTTTATATCAACAACAAGTAAAGCTAGGGCAGAGAATTGATGAGCTGGCCCATCACCACAAGACAATCTACACACCAAGAAAACAAAAATAAAATATACTGCGGTGGCAATTTCTAAAAGGGAGCATGTGTGATGGGCCTAGTGTCTTATTTAATAAATAATAATTTAACGCAAAACCTTGCTATCCATCTCTAGCACAATTACCGGGTGTAGTTTCATAACTGGGATACGCTAATATTGAATGAAAATATTGATCAATACGATCAATATATCTAAGCTTATCATATTAACTATCGATTCAATCTAGACATAAATAACAAAGACAATCACTGTAACTAGTAATTAGTCACCCCTAATTTGTTTAGTTTTTTATTTCCATTTTACATTAAAAACAAGTATTTAACCTAACATAGGCTCTAATTTATATAGGCCCTAAACATGGCGAAATTTCGTTATCCGACTTCACCTTTATTATCAATGTGGAAATTTCGATATTGCGATAATATTGCTATTCTATAGATGATACAAATACACGATAGGCCTACGATTACAATTTTATCACCAGGCGGATTTAATTTTGTTCTAATATAATTAAAAATACCTTTTGACAACAAAACAAATACCATAGCAAAAAAGTACCAGAAAATAACAAAAACAAGTACAATTTTTAGCTAATGTAACCTGTAGCATTATCAAAGAAAACATAAAAAAACTACCCAATTTTATTGTGTAGGTGTATTTTAACTGTGAGAAGAAGCAAACTGGCGTCAAACAAATGCTGCCAAATACGAATCTAAAAGGTATTTTTTGTTACCGTATTGTATTGAGGGAATATGCGTTTTAAATGTTTCCAAACACCATTAATTTTGTTGTTATAAACATCGCTATCAATAAAAGTGACTAAGGTTTTCAGTCAGATTGTTAGGTTACATTATTATTATGAGTAGGCCTATATTAATATGAGCTTATTATGGTAATAAATTACCATATGATTGTATTGCGTATATCCATTGACTTTAGATACTATAGTATCAATAGTCAATGGTATATCTTAATTCAAGCGATTACAACTACAGTAGAACCTTGATAAGACAACTTTCAAGGGGTCACACAAAACTGAAGTCTCATCAAGGTGTTCGTCTAATCAAGTGTCGTGCTATCAAGGTTGTTTTGCTGATAATTCGTCTTATGAAGGTGCACCCTAACAGAGTATATTTTTAAACTCCCCATATAGCAAGTGCAATTTTAATGAAGCCTCACTAGAAATATTTCATTGAAAATTTATAAAATCAAGCGTACAAAAAACACACATATAAAACAAATGTTTTATTGTTATGAAAAAATAGCCGATTATAAAAACTTTAAACAACTAATAAATTTTTTTAAATACTTACAAAATGTAATAAATTAAAATACAGTAACTTGTTATAAATCAAAGAAATTAAAAAACCTTTATACGGTATAAATGTTCTCAATTAATCATTTACTGTATAATTAATTAAGCTGAGTACCTGTAAAGTTAATTGATTTATCGATTACATGTTAGACAATTTCCTCTACGTCTAAGCCTATGTAAGGATTCAATGTTGTTGTGCATGAGCAACGAAAGTTAGTGAAATAGTCATTAATTTTGGTTTATTTCGTGTTACTCACGTGAACGTAGTCCAATGCACTATTGATTTCCGTAGTGACCCTAACCACAATCTCACCCATAACACTTTATCTCATAAAACACTTTAATAGGCCTATACTAATGGTATTTGAAGCAGACATTCTCTAATCCCTACTTACTGACACTACACACTTATTTGTAAAACCACGATGTCACACGATAGCACTGCACTTAAACTGGTAATCATATAAGCTGTGGTAAACGCGACGTAAAACCAATAATTTTTGTTTTGACAGCAGACATGCAACTTACTGTATACAAATTAATTGTGTCTCCGAGAGGAAGTGTAGGAAAGTTTTTCCTAGAACTGAGCATAAAGACATTGTTTCCTTCAAAATGTCTGACCAAACTGTGGGAACGATGCATGAGAAAGGCGATTCGTGTTGTAAAGGTTCCATAACGAGACACTTTGCACTATAGAGGTTATGTTCGTGTTACGGAGTTAAGTTAAAAAACTTTCAGGTTGGTCCTTCATATTAATATATTATTTTATATTATGATGGTTGGATCTTAGAACAGATTTTGTTGAGCTAATTTTCTGCATTCAACAGTAAATTTTTATCAAATACGATATTGATCGGATTGATCGATATTTTAATTTGCTAATAAGTACTGTAGCCCAGTTATGAATCTGCACCCGTAAAAGGAGTAGGCCTAGGCTACACAGATTTGCCTATGTAAGCCTAGTAGTAGGCTAATATAGGTACTTGTTTCAAAATCCAAAATTAACTTAGATTACTGTGAATGAGTCATACATTGTATTTAATGTGAACACACATACACATTTAATGTGAGCTCATGTGATAGCCTAACTTATCATCCAACATGGGCCTAGGGCCTATTTGCTACAATGACATTTCAGACTAGCCTACTGTAGTGTAACTTATCCCATAATGCACATAAAATAATCACCCCTGAATACTGATTAAAAACTAATATATTCATGTACCACACTAGTTTTGATAAGATAGTCTACAGCTAAATCATTGCATGCAGACTGAGGGTAGGGCTATGCAATAGAAGCACATTTTGAAGCTCAACAGTTAGGCCTAATTTGAATATCTAGGAAAAGGATTACTTACTTGTGAACAATAGATGCACTATCTCAATTAGTTAGATCTTCATAAAAACTAAATGTACCATCTTAAAAATAAATATTTTAAAACAACGGTAGACTTCATTTATTTAGTAATCACGATGAATCACGATGGGCAGCGCGGTTAACTAACCTGTGAGTGAGTGAGCCGAGTGAGCAGAGCACGCGTGCTCTACTCAAATTTACTGTTCTGCTATGCTACGGCACTTGGAAAATTGCAATAAGTATGGTACCCGGAGCAAGCTGTGTTTTACTAGCGCATCTAGTGTCTGGCAAGGTGAAACCGCTCTTCTTACAAGTTGAACTCCATTATTGTGGTTTACCATTTACTGTAATCTAATATTTTTATAGAAGAAAATTTGTTGAATAAAATTTTTCATTAAAAATAATGCATATTCTCTATTTTATGGCCGAGCAATCAATGAAACATAGTAAAATTAAGATATGGTTTAGAAGTTCGGCACTAGAAGCGCTAGTGTGGAATCCTCATCTCTAGCCATGATGCAAACTGGCCGAGCGTCGTGACTCCAAAATTTTATTATACCTTGTGTTGGTGCAAATGACAGCTGATAGGCGGGAAGGTGGGCAGGTGAGGCGGGTAAACTTTGGAGGTAAAAACTTCTAGAAATGAATAGAACTTGAGACAGAGAGTACAAACCAAGAAGTTTCAACACCACCTAAAAGCGGGTGTTGGAAGTTTACGATTCATTTTAAGCTCTATTGTTTCATATTCCCCCACTCTCAATAAACTATTAATATATTAGTTAAGTTAGTTGGCTATAAAAATAAGAACATCTATGGCAGTATGGAAGGAATTTTTTCAACGCAACGCCAAGTTAGATGCATATTTTCAGGAAATATACAAATTATGGAATGTTTGCTAGTACCGTACCGTATCTCATTGATTTATAGTCTATGCGTAATCCAAGATTCAGATTCAAATTCAAATCAATAGTTCCTTGAACTGTAGACTATGGACTTGCTTTACATTAATGCAGTACTTGGATGAAAACGATTTGCTCTTTATCCAAAGAGTTTGGTTGTAGAAAAGATAAATCCACAGCACTTTCCCACATTCATTTTGTGGAGAAGCGTGTCGAGGCGCTGGAGGGCGGTGATGTGGCAGTTAGAACACACTCTGGAGAATCCAATTTTGCCATTTTCAGAGTTTCGATTTTTTACCGTTCACGAGATACACGGGAAAAGTCGGAAAACACGTTAAATTACATATATGCGTAGATTACGACATATGGTTGGTTTTTACGGTATTAAAAAATTTCAATTAACCTCCTGAACAAATTTGGTCCTTTGATATTTCATCGTATCTAATCAAATAAGACCGTTAATTGATAATACATCATAAAATACATTTTATTCTATAAAATGGTAATCCCTTCACTGAAAGTTTCATCTTATGACTCTAAACCCATGTTTTAGCACATGGAGAATCCAATTTTGCCATTTTCAGAGTTTCGATTTTTTTACCGTTCACGAGATACACGGGAAAAGTCGGAAAACACGATAAATTACATATATGCGTAGATTACGACATATGGTAGGTTTTTACGGTATTAAAAAATTCCAATTAACCTCCTGAACAAATTTGGTCCTTTGATATTTCATCGTATCTAATCAAATAAGACAGTTAATTGATAATACATCATAAAATACATTTTATTCTATGAAACGGTAATCCCTTCACTGAAAGTTTCATCTTATGACTCTAAACCCATGTTTTAGCACATGGAGAATCCAATTTTGCCATTTTCAGAGTTTCGATTTTTTTACCGTTCACGAGATACACGGGAAAAGTCGGAAAACACGTTAAATTACATATATGCGTAGATTACGACATATGGTAGGTTTTTACGGTATTAAAAAATTCCAATTAACCTCCTGAACAAATTTGGTCCTTTGATATTTCATCGTATCTAATCAAATAAGACAGTTAATTGATAATACATCATAAAATACATTTTATTCTATGAAACGGTAATCCCTTCACTGAAAGTTTCATCTTATGACTCTAAACCCATGTTTTAGCACATGGAGAATCCAATTTTGCCATTTTCAGAGTTTCGATTTTTTACCGTTCACGAGATACACGGGAAAAGTCGGAAAACACGTTAAATTACATATATGCGTAGATTACGACATATGGTAGGTTTTTACGGTATTAAAAAATTCCATTTAACCTCCTGAACAAATTTGGTCCTTTGATATTTCATCGTATCTAATCAAATAAGACCGTTAATTGATAATACATCATAAAATACATTTTATTCCATAAAACGGTAATCCCTTCACTGAAAGTTTCATCTTATGACTCTAAACCCATGTTTTGGCACATGGAGAATCCAATTTTGCCATTTTCAGAGTTTCGATTTTTCACCGTTCACGAGATACACGGGAAAAGTCGGAAAACACGTTAAATTACATATATGCGTAGATTACGACATATGGTAGGTTTTTACGGTATTAAAAAACTCCATTTAACCTCCTGAACAAATTTGGTCCTTTGATATTTCATCGTATCTAATCAAATAAGACCGTTAATTGATAATACATCATAAAATACATTTTATTCTATAAAACGGTAATCCCTTCACTGAAAGTTTCGTCTTATGACTCTAAACCCATGTTTTAGCACATGGAGAATCCAATTTTGCCATTTTCAGAGTTTCGATTTTTTACCGTTCACGAGATACACGGGAAAAGTCGGAAAACACGTTAAATTACATATATGCGTAGATTACGACATATGGTAGGTTTTTACGGTATTAAAAAATTCCAATTAACCTCCTGAACAAATTTGGTCCTTTGATATTTCATCGTATCTAATCAAATAAGACAGTTAATTGATAATACATCATAAAATACATTTTATTCTATAAAACGGTAATCCCTCCACTGAAAGTTTCATCTTATGACTCTAAACCCATGTTTTAGCACATGGAGAATCCAATTTTGCCATTTTCAGAGTTTCGATTTTTTACCGTTCACGAGATACACGGGAAAAGTCGGAAAACACGTTAAATTACATATATGCGTAGATTACGACACATGGTAGGTTTTTACGGTATTAAAAAATTCCAATTTTATAACCTCCTGAACAAATTTGGTCCTTTGATATTTCATCGTATCTTATCAAATAAGACAGTTAATTGATAATACATCATAAAATACATTTTATTCTATAAAACGGTAATCCCTTCACTGAAAGTTTCATCTTATGACTCTAAACCCATGTTTTGGCACATGGAGAATCCAATTTTGCCATTTTCAGAGTTTCGATTTTTTACCGTTCACGAGATACACGGGAAAAGTCGGAAAACACGTTAAATTACATATATGCGTAGATTACGACATATGGTATTTTTTTACGGTATTAAAAAATTCCAATTAACCTCCTGAACAAATTTGGTCCTTTGATATTTTATCGTATTTAATCAAATAAGTCCGTTAATTGATAATACATTATAAAATACATTTTATTCTATAAAACGGTAATCCTTTCACTGAAAGTTTCATCTTATGACTCTAAACCCATGTTTTAGCACATGGAGAATCCAATTTTGCCATTTTCAGAGTTTCGATTTTTCACCGTTCACGAGATACACGGGAAAAGTCGGAAAACACGTTAAATTACATATATGCGTAGATTACGACATATGGTTGGTTTTTACGATATTAAAAAATTTCAATTAACCTCCTGAACAAATTTGGTCCTTTGATATTTCATCGTATCTAATCAAATAAGACAATTAATTGATAATACATCATAAAATACATTTTATTCTATAAAACGGTAATCCCTTCACTGAAAGTTTCATCTTATGACTCTAAACCCATGTTTTAGCACATGGAGAATCCAATTTTGCCATTTTCAGAGTTTCGATTTTTTACCGTTCACGAGATACACGGGAAAAGTCGGAAAACACGTTAAATTACATATATGCGTAGATTACGACATATGGTAGGTTTTTACGGTATTAAAAAACTCCATTTAACCTCCTGAACAAATTTGGTCCTTTGATATTTCATCGTATCTAATCAAATAAGACCGTTAATTGATAGTACATCATAAAATACATTTTATTCTATAAAACGGTAATCCCTTCACTGAAAGTTTCATCTTATGATTCTAAACCCATGTTTTGGCACATGGAGAATCCAATTTTGCCATTTTCAGAGTTTCGATTTTTTACCGTTCACGAGATACACGGGAAAAGTCGGAAAACACGTTAAATTACATATATGCGTAGATTACGACATATGGTAGGTTTTTACGGTATTAAAAAATTCCATTTAACCTCCTGAACAAATTTGGTCCTTTGATATTTCATCGTATCTAATCAAATAAGACCGTTAATTGATAATACATCATAAAATACATTTTATTCTATAAAACGGTAATATCTTCACTGAAAGTTTCATCTTATGACTCTAAACCCATGTTTTGGCACATGGATAATCCAATTTTGCCATTTTCAGAGTTTCGATTTTTTACCGTTCACGAGATACACGGGAAAAGTTGGAAAACACGTTAAATTACATATATGCGTAGATTACGACATATGGTAGTTTTTTACGGTATTAAAAAATTCCAATTAACCTCCTGAACAAATTTGGTCCTTTGATATTTTATCGTATCTAATCAAATAAGACAGTTAATTGATAATACATCATAAAATACATTTTATTCTATAAAACGGTAATCCCTCCACTGAAAGTTTCATCTTATGACTCTAAACCCATGTTTTAGCACATGGAGAATCCAATTTTGCCATTTTCAGAGTTTCGATTTTTTACCGTTCACGAGATACACGGGAAAAGTCGGAAAACACGTTAAATTACATATATGCGTAGATTACGACATATGGTAGGTTTTTACGGTATTAAAAAATTCCATTTAACCTCCTGAACAAATTTGGTCCTTTGATATTTCATCGTATCTAATCAAATAAGACCGTTAATTGATAATACATCATAAAATACATTTTATTCTATAAAACGGTAATCCCTTCACTGAAAGTTTCATCTTATGACTCTAAACCCATGTTTTGGCACATGGAGAATCCAATTTTGCCATTTTCAGAGTTTCGATTTTTTACCGTTCACGAGATACACGGGAAAAGTCGGAAAACACGTTAAATTACATATATGCGTAGATTACGACATATGGTAGTTTTTTACGGTATTAAAAAATTCCAATTAACCTCCTGAACAAATTTGGTCCTTTGATATTTTATCGTATTTAATCAAATAAGTCCGTTAATTGATAATACATTATAAAATACATTTTATTCTATAAAACGGTAATCCTTTCACTGAAAGTTTCATCTTATGACTCTAAACCCATGTTTTAGCACATGGAGAATCCAATTTTGCCATTTTCAGAGTTTCGATTTTTCACCGTTCACGAGATACACGGGAAAAGTCGGAAAACACGTTAAATTACATATATGCGTAGATTACGACATATGGTTGGTTTTTACGATATTAAAAAATTTCAATTAACCTCCTGAACAAATTTGGTCCTTTGATATTTCATCGTATCTAATCAAATAAGACAATTAATTGATAATACATCATAAAATACATTTTATTCTATAAAACGGTAATCCCTTCACTGAAAGTTTCATCTTATGACTCTAAACCCATGTTTTAGCACATGGAGAATCCAATTTTGCCATTTTCAGAGTTTCGATTTTTTACCGTTCACGAGATACACGGGAAAAGTCGGAAAACACGTTAAATTACATATATGCGTAGATTACGACATATGGTAGGTTTTTACGGTATTAAAAAACTCCATTTAACCTCCTGAACAAATTTGGTCCTTTGATATTTCATCGTATCTAATCAAATAAGACCGTTAATTGATAGTACATCATAAAATACATTTTATTCTATAAAACGGTAATCCCTTCACTGAAAGTTTCATCTTATGACTCTAAACCCATGTTTTGGCACATGGAGAATCCAATTTTGCCATTTTCAGAGTTTCGATTTTTTACCGTTCACGAGATACACGGGAAAAGTCGGAAAACACGTTAAATTACATATATGCGTAGATTACGACATATGGTAGGTTTTTACGGTATTAAAAAATTCCATTTAACCTCCTGAACAAATTTGGTCCTTTGATATTTCATCGTATCTAATCAAATAAGACCGTTAATTGATAATACATCATAAAATACATTTTATTCTATAAAACGGTAATATCTTCACTGAAAGTTTCATCTTATGACTCTAAACCCATGTTTTGGCACATGGATAATCCAATTTTGCCATTTTCAGAGTTTCGATTTTTTACCGTTCACGAGATACACGGGAAAAGTTGGAAAACACGTTAAATTACATATATGCGTAGATTACGACATATGGTAGTTTTTTACGGTATTAAAAAATTCCAATTAACCTCCTGAACAAATTTGGTCCTTTGATATTTTATCGTATCTAATCAAATAAGACAGTTAATTGATAATACATCATAAAATACATTTTATTCTATAAAACGGTAATCCCTCCACTGAAAGTTTCATCTTATGACTCTAAACCCATGTTTTAGCACATGGAGAATCCAATTTTGCCATTTTCAGAGTTTCGATTTTTTACCGTTCACGAGATACACGGGAAAAGTCGGAAAACACGTTAAATTACATATATGCGTAGATTACGACATATGGTAGGTTTTTACGGTATTAAAAAATTCCATTTAACCTCCTGAACAAATTTGGTCCTTTGATATTTCATCGTATCTAATCAAATAAGACCGTTAATTGATAATACATCATAAAATACATTTTATTCTATGAAACGGTAATCCCTTCACTGAAAGTTTCATCTTATGACTCTAAACCCATGTTTTGGCACATGGAGAATCCAATTTTGCCATTTTCAGAGTTTCGATTTTTCACCGTTCACGAGATACACGGGAAAAGTCGGAAAACACGTTAAATTACATATATGCGTAGATTACGACATATGGTTGGTTTTTACGATATTAAAAAATTTCAATTAACCTCCTGAACAAATTTGGTCCTTTGATATTTCATCGTATCTAATCAAATAAGTCCGTTAATTGATAATACATCATAAAATACATTTTATTCTATAAAACGGTAATCCCTTCACTGAAAGTTTCATCTTATGACTCTAAACCCATGTTTTAGCACATGGAGAATCCAATTTTGCCATTTTCAGAGTTTCGATTTTTTACCGTTCACGAGATACACGGGAAAAGTCGGAAAACACGTTAAACTACATATATGCGTAGATTACGACATATGGTAGTTTTTTACGGTATTAAAAAATTCCAATTAACCTCCTGAACAAATTTGGTCCTTTGATATTTCATCGTATCTAATCAAATAAGACAGTTAATTGATAATACATCATAAAATACATTTTATTCTATAAAACGGTAATCCCTCCACTGAAAGTTTCATCTTATGACTCTAAACCCATGTTTTAGCACATGGAGAATCCAATTTTGCCATTTTCAGAGTTTCGATTTTTCACCGTTCACGAGATACACGGGAAAAGTCGGAAAACACGTTAAATTACATATATGCGTAGATTACGACATATGGTAGGTTTTTACGGTTTAAAAAAACTCCAATTAACCTCCTGAACAAATTTGGTCCTTTGATATTTCATCGTATCTAATCAAATAAGACCGTTAATTGATAATACATCATAAAATACATTTTATTCTATAAAACGGTAATCCCTTCACTGAAAGTTTCATCTTATGACTCTAAACCCATGTTTTAGCACATGGAGAATCCAATTTTGCCATTTTCAGAGTTTCGATTTTTTTACCGTTCACGAGATACACGGGAAAAGTCGGAAAACACGTTAAATTACATATATGCGTAGATTACGACATATGGTAGTTTTTTACGGTATTAAAAAATTCCAATTAACCTCCTGAACAAATTTGGTCCTTTGATATTTCATCGTATCTAATCAAATAAGACAGTTAATTGATAATACATCATAAAATACATTTTATTCTATAAAACGGTAATCGCTCCACTGAAAGTTTCATCTTATGACTCTAAACCCATGTTTTAGCACATGGAGAATCCAATTTTGCCATTTTCAGAGTTTCGATTTTTTACCGTTCACGAGATACACGGGAAAAGTCGGAAAACACGTTAAATTACATATATGCGTAGATTACGACATATGGTAGGTTTTTACGGTATTAAAAAATTCCAATTAACCTCCTGAACAAATTTGGTCCTTTGATATTTTATCGTATCTAATCAAATAAGACCGTTAACGGATAATACATTATAAAATATATTTTATTCTATAAAACGGTAATCCTTTCACTGAAAGTTTCATCTTATGACTCTAAACCCATGTTTTAGCACATGGAGAATCCAATTTTGCCATTTTCAGAGTTTCGATTTTTTACCGTTCACGAGATACACGGGAAAAGTCGGAAAACACGTTAAATTACATATATGCGTAGATTACGACATATGGTAGTTTTTTACGGTATTAAAAAATTCCAATTAACCTCCTGAACAAATTTGGTCCTTTGATATTTTATCGTATTTAATCAAAGAAGTCCGTTAATTGATAATACATTATAAAATACATTTTATTCTATAAAACGGTAATCCTTTCACTGAAAGTTTCATCTTATGACTCTAAACCCATGTTTTAGCACATGGAGAATCCAATTTTGCCATTTTCAGAGTTTCGATTTTTTACCGTTCACGAGATACACGGGAAAAGTCGGAAAACACGTTAAATTACATATATGCGTAGATTACGACATATGGTTGGTTTTTACGATATTAAAAAATTTCAATTAACCTCCTGAACAAATTTGGTCCTTTGATATTTCATCGTATCTAATCAAATAAGACAATTAATTGATAATACATCATAAAATACATTTTATTTTATAAAACGGTAATCCCTTCACTGAAAGTTTCATCTTATGACTCTAAACCCATGTTTTAGCACATGGAGAATCCAATTTTGCCATTTTCAGAGTTTCGATTTTTTACCGTTCACGAGATACACGGGAAAAGTCGGAAAACACGTTAAATTACATATATGCGTAGATTACGACATATGGTAGGTTTTTACGGTATTAAAAAACTCCATTTAACCTCCTGAACAAATTTGGTCCTTTGATATTTCATCGTATCTAATCAAATAAGACCGTTAATTGATAGTACATCATAAAATACATTTTATTCTATAAAACGGTAATCCCTTCACTGAAAGTTTCATCTTATGACTCTAAACCCATGTTTTGGCACATGGAGAATCCAATTTTGCCATTTTCAGAGTTTCGATTTTTTACCGTTCACGAGATACACGGGAAAAGTCGGAAAACACGTTAAATTACATATATGCGTAGATTACGACATATGGTAGGTTTTTACGGTATTAAAAAATTCCATTTAACCTCCTGAACAAATTTGGTCCTTTGATATTTCATCGTATCTAATCAAATAAGACCGTTAATTGATAATACATCATAAAATACATTTTATTCTATAAAACGGTAATATCTTCACTGAAAGTTTCATCTTATGACTCTAAACCCATGTTTTGGCACATGGATAATCCAATTTTGCCATTTTCAGAGTTTCGATTTTTTACCGTTCACGAGATACACGGGAAAAGTTGGAAAACACGTTAAATTACATATATGCGTAGATTACGACATATGGTAGTTTTTTACGGTATTAAAAAATTCCAATTAACCTCCTGAACAAATTTGGTCCTTTGATATTTTATCGTATCTAATCAAATAAGACAGTTAATTGATAATACATCATAAAATACATTTTATTCTATAAAACGGTAATCCCTCCACTGAAAGTTTCATCTTATGACTCTAAACCCATGTTTTGGCACATGGAGAATCCAATTTTGCCATTTTCAGAGTTTCGATTTTTCACCGTTCACGAGATACACGGGAAAAGTCGGAAAACACGTTAAATTACATATATGCGTAGATTACGACATATGGTTGGTTTTTACGATATTAAAAAATTTCAATTAACCTCCTGAACAAATTTGGTCCTTTGATATTTCATCGTATCTAATCAAATAAGACAGTTAATTGATAATACATCATAAAATACATTTTATTCTATAAAACGGTAATCCCTTCACTGAAAGTTTCATCTTATGACTCTAAACCCATGTTTTAGCACATGGAGAATCCAATTTTGCCATTTTCAGAGTTTCGATTTTTTACCGTTCACGAGATACACGGGAAAAGTCGGAAAACACGTTAAACTACATATATGCGTAGATTACGACATATGGTAGTTTTTTACGGTATTAAAAAATTCCAATTAACCTCCTGAACAAATTTGGTCCTTTGATATTTCATCGTATCTAATCAAATAAGACAGTTAATTGATAATACATCATAAAATACATTTTATTCTATAAAACGGTAATCCCTCCACTGAAAGTTTCATCTTATGACCCTAAACCCATGTTTTAGCACATGGAGAATCCAATTTTGCCATTTTCAGAGTTTCGATTTTTCACCGTTCACGAGATACACGGGAAAAGTCGGAAAACACGTTAAATTACATATATGCGTAGATTACGACATATGGTAGGTTTTTACGGTTTAAAAAAACTCCAATTAACCTCCTGAACAAATTTGGTCCTTTGATATTTCATCGTATCTAATCAAATAAGACCGTTAATTGATAATACATCATAAAATACATTTTATTCTATAAAACGGTAATCCCTTCACTGAAAGTTTCATCTTATGACTCTAAACCCATGTTTTAGCACATGGAGAATCCAATTTTGCCATTTTCAGAGTTTCGATTTTTTTACCGTTCACGAGATACACGGGAAAAGTCGGAAAACACGTTAAATTACATATATGCGTAGATTACGACATATGGTAGTTTTTTACGGTATTAAAAAATTCCAATTAACCTCCTGAACAAATTTGGTCCTTTGATATTTCATCGTATCTAATCAAATAAGACAGTTAATTGATAATACATCATAAAATACATTTTATTCTATAAAACGGTAATCCCTCCACTGAAAGTTTCATCTTATGACTCTAAACCCATGTTTTAGCACATGGAGAATCCAATTTTGCCATTTTCAGAGTTTCGATTTTTTACCGTTCACGAGATACACGGGAAAAGTCGGAAAACACGTTAAATTACATATATGCGTAGATTACGACATATGGTAGGTTTTTACGGTATTAAAAAATTCCAATTAACCTCCTGAACAAATTTGGTCCTTTGATATTTTATCGTATCTAATCAAATAAGACCGTTAACGGATAATACATTATAAAATATATTTTATTCTATAAAACGGTAATCCTTTCACTGAAAGTTTCATCTTATGACTCTAAACCCATGTTTTAGCACATGGAGAATCCAATTTTGCCATTTTCAGAGTTTCGATTTTTTACCGTTCACGAGATACACGGGAAAAGTCGGAAAACACGTTAAATTACATATATGCGTAGATTACGACATATGGTTGGTTTTTACGGTATTAAAAAATTCCAATTAACCTCCTGAACAAATTTGGTCCTTTGATATTTCATCGTATCTAATCAAATAAGACCGTTAATTGATAATACATCATAAAATACATTTTATTCTATGAAACGGTAATCCCTTCACTGAAAGTTTCATCTTATGACTCTAAACCCATGTTTTGGCACATGGAGAATCCAATTTTGCCATTTTCAGAGTTTCGATTTTTCACCGTTCACGAGATACACGGGAAAAGTCGGAAAACACGTTAAATTACATATATGCGTAGATTACGACATATGGTTGGTTTTTACGATATTAAAAAATTTCAATTAACCTCCTGAACAAATTTGGTCCTTTGATATTTCATCGTATCTAATCAAATAAGACAGTTAATTGATAATACATCATAAAATACATTTTATTCTATAAAACGGTAATCCCTTCACTGAAAGTTTCATCTTATGACTCTAAACCCATGTTTTAGCACATGGAGAATCCAATTTTGCCATTTTCAGAGTTTCGATTTTTTACCGTTCACGAGATACACGGGAAAAGTCGGAAAACACGTTAAACTACATATATGCGTAGATTACGACATATGGTAGTTTTTTACGGTATTAAAAAATTCCAATTAACCTCCTGAACAAATTTGGTCCTTTGATATTTCATCGTATCTAATCAAATAAGACAGTTAATTGATAATACATCATAAAATACATTTTATTCTATAAAACGGTAATCCCTCCACTGAAAGTTTCATCTTATGACTCTAAACCCATGTTTTAGCACATGGAGAATCCAATTTTGCCATTTTCAGAGTTTCGATTTTTCACCGTTCACGAGATACACGGGAAAAGTCGGAAAACACGTTAAATTACATATATGCGTAGATTACGACATATGGTAGGTTTTTACGGTTTAAAAAAACTCCAATTAACCTCCTGAACAAATTTGGTCCTTTGATATTTCATCGTATCTAATCAAATAAGACCGTTAATTGATAATACATCATAAAATACATTTTATTCTATAAAACGGTAATCCCTTCACTGAAAGTTTCATCTTATGACTCTAAACCCATGTTTTAGCACATGGAGAATCCAATTTTGGCATTTTCAGAGTTTCGATTTTTTTACCGTTCACGAGATACACGGGAAAAGTCGGAAAACACGTTAAATTACATATATGCGTAGATTACGACATATGGTAGTTTTTTACGGTATTAAAAAATTCCAATTAACCTCCTGAACAAATTTGGTCCTTTGATATTTCATCGTATCTAATCAAATAAGACAGTTAATTGATAATACATCATAAAATACATTTTATTCTATAAAACGGTAATCCCTCCACTGAAAGTTTCATCTTATGACTCTAAACCCATGTTTTAGCACATGGAGAATCCAATTTTGCCATTTTCAGAGTTTCGATTTTTTACCGTTCACGAGATACACGGGAAAAGTCGGAAAACACGTTAAATTACATATATGCGTAGATTACGACATATGGTAGGTTTTTACGGTATTAAAAAATTCCAATTAACCTCCTGAACAAATTTGGTCCTTTGATATTTTATCGTATCTAATCAAATAAGACCGTTAACGGATAATACATTATAAAATATATTTTATTCTATAAAACGGTAATCCTTTCACTGAAAGTTTCATCTTATGACTCTAAACCCATGTTTTAGCACATGGAGAATCCAATTTTGCCATTTTCAGAGTTTCGATTTTTTACCGTTCACGAGATACACGGGAAAAGTCGGAAAACACGTTAAATTACATATATGCGTAGATTACGACATATGGTAGGTTTTTACGGTATTAAAAAATTCCAATTAACCTCCTGAACAAATTTGGTCCTTTGATATTTCATCGTATCTAATCAAATAAGACAGTTAATTGATAATACATCATAAAATACATTTTATTCTATAAAACGGTAATCCCTCCACTGAAAGTTTCATCTTATGACTCTAAACCCATGTTTTAGCACATGGAGAATCCAATTTTGCCATTTTCAGAGTTTCGATTTTTTACCGTTCACGAGATACACGGGAAAAGTCGGAAAACACGTTAAATTACATATATGCGTAGATTACGACATATGGTAGGTTTTTACGGTATTAAAAAATTCCAATTAACCTCCTGAACAAATTTGGTCCTTTGATATTTCATCGTATCTAATCAAATAAGACCGTTAATTGATAATACATCATAAAATACATTTTATTCTATGAAACGGTAATCCCTTCACTGAAAGTTTCATCTTATGACTCTAAACCCATGTTTTGGCACATGGAGAATCCAGTTTTGCCATTTTCAGAGTTTCGATTTTTTACCGTTCACGAGATACACGGGAAAAGTCGGAAAACACGTTAAATTACATATATGCGTAGATTACGACATATGGTAGTTTTTTACGGTATTAAAAAATTCCAATTAACCTCCTGAACAAATTTGGTCCTTTGATATTTCATCGTATCTAATCAAATAAGACAATTAATTGATAATACATCATAAAATACATTTTATTCTATAAAACGGTAATCCCTTCACTGAAAGTTTCATCTTATGACTCTAAACCCATGTTTTAGCACATGGAGAATCCAATTTTGCCATTTTCAGAGTTTCGATTTTTTACCGTTCACGAGATACACGGGAAAAGTCGGAAAATACGTTAAATTACATACATGCGTAGATTACGACATATGGTAGGTTTTTACGGTATTAAAAAATTCCAATTAACCTCCTGAACAAATTTGGTCCTTTGATATTTCATCGTATCTAATCAAATAAGACAGTTAATTGATAATACATCATAAAATACATTTTATTCTATGAAACGGTACCCTTCACTGAAAGTTTCATCTTATGACTCTAAACCCATGTTTTAGCACATGGAGAATCCAATTTTGCCATTTTCAGAGTTTCGATTTTTTACCGTTCACGAGATACACGGGAAAAGTCGTAAAACACGTTAAATTACATATATGCGTAGATTACGACATATGGTAGGTTTTTACGGTATTAAAAAATTCCAATTAACCTCCTGAACAAATTAGGTCCTTTGATATTTTATCGTTTCTAATCAAATAAGACCGTTAATTTTTAATACATCATAAAATACATTTTATTCTATAAAACGGTAATCCCTTCACTGAAAGTTTCATCTTATGACTCTAAACCCATGTTTTAGCACATGGAGAATCCAATTTTGCCATTTTCAGAGTTTCGATTTTTCACCGTTCACGAGATACACGGGAAAAGTCGGAAAACACGTTAAATTACATATATGCGTAGATTACGACATATGGTTGGTTTTTACGGTATTAAAAAATTTCAATTAACCTCCTGAACAAATTTGGTCCTTTGATATTTCATCGTATCTAATCAAATAAGACAGTTAATTGATAATACATCATAAAATACATTTTATTCTATAAAACGGTAATCCCTTCACTGAAAGTTTCATCTTATGACTCTAAACCCATGTTTTAGCACATGGAGAATCCAATTTTGCCATTTTCAGAGTTTCGATTTTTTACCGTTCACGAGATACACGGGAAAAGTCGGAAAACACGTTAAATTACATAATATGTGCTCTGTTGAAACTATTGAACTTATAGAACTCTGTAAGAACTTATTGAACTCTGTTGAACCATTGAACTAAAGAAATTATTGAAATGTGCTCTGTTTGAAAAAGAAGATCCTAATTTAGCTCTAAATAGATTTTTAATTGCTTAGAGAAACTCAGTTCATAGTACTACTTGTGAAACACCTGCCAAACTAATGTTTAATCGTTCTCTGAGGACGAGGCTAAACTTAATTAGACCCAATATTCAAATGACTGTAGCTAATAAACAAGATAAACAAATCATTAATGCTAGAGGTTCAAAAACTAGACGATTGACAATAGGACAACCTGTGTTGGCTAAGGACTATCGAGGAAGAGATAAGTGGGTTTAAGGTAGTATTGTAAAAATATTAGGTCCAGTGAACATATTTAGTTCAACTCGAATCAGGTTTCATTTAAAAGCGACACATAGACCAGCTGGTAGGCTTACAATCTGGATCAAATAAAGAATTTCCTGTCGATAGTACTAGGGAAGAAGTGACGTCTCCGACAGCTGATCCTGTTGTTGTTACCACTCGCTTGCCAGTGTCACCTCTCCAGGAGTGCAGCTCCCCCTCCTCTACTCCTCGCCGCTCTCCTCCCCACTACCAATCACCACGTCACAGCCCAGCTGTTCGGCAATCACCGACACTGTCACAGCAGCCGACGGGGACGGGCACGTCACCTGTCACAAGACGCTATCCAATACAAGAAAGACAACCGCCCAAAAAACTTGATTTCTAAATAATGTTGGGTATTGATTTCTAGTTTTGTTGAGTTATTGTGTTTTAATTTATTGTGTTTTTTGTTTTCCAATGAGTTTTAATTGTTATTACTTTATATCAACGTGTGATCAATCTTTTTATCAGATAATTGATTTGTTTGTTTTTCTTGTTATTTATATTGTGGAAGAGATGTTCAAAATTTAAGGCGGAGGAAATGTAATATATTTATAAAAATTATCTGTAATATAACCATAATTATATTTCAATAAGGTTTACTATAACATTCGATAATTTAGTTCAGCAGTTGTTGCCCTCCAGAATCATACGATGTATCACGCTATATGACGTCGCCTGGTCTGATTAAATAAAGTGATCCCATTCACATGGTTACTTCTATCACGCCACATATCTGACCATCCCTTCCAGACGTTCTCCAGTCAGTCAGTCCAAGCTCAACCTCCGATCCGTCACCTACCCGCTCCCGCGGTATCCAATGTGGTCAATCTTAATGTAATGATCTTTATGAATTTATTCTACCCCACGATGGCGTCACCATGTTCGGTACGCGACACCTGACTCCTGACTTCAATTGTGACTCAAATATATGGCGAGCTAATCCTGACTCAGATATATTTTTACGTAATTTTAACCGTTATATTTTATATTGTATTGGCCCAAATGAGTACATATTTATTTTCTGCGGTGGCTTACTTCGTCATTGGAGCCAGGCTATTATCCATGTGTGCTAATGTAAACGAAAATAGAACCGGCAGTTTAATAATATCATCCTGTCTATAATCAGGTAATACAGAGTGCCACAAAAAATTTTAATTGGCTATACAGGACCTGATTCTACATGCAAAAATAAGTAAAAAATTAAGAATAATATATTTTGGAGTTCGGCTTAGTTTAGCCGTAATCCGCCATTTTGTTTTGTATACATAATAATTTTTATTTCCGTGACTGTTCATTGTATTAAGTTCATATATATATATATATATATATTTTTTTTTTTTTTTTAAGTTAATTAAGTTCATATTTGGCATGAA
The DNA here is from genome assembly GCA_030545055.2 of Neoaliturus tenellus. Classification (NCBI taxonomy): domain Eukaryota; kingdom Metazoa; phylum Arthropoda; class Insecta; order Hemiptera; family Cicadellidae; genus Neoaliturus; species Neoaliturus tenellus. The sequence goes on from JAQYXR010000372.1 coordinate 74,322, forward strand.
CCTTTATGACAGTAATGTCCATTTTCAGGAAAAAAATTATTTTTTCCTATGTGTATTTTCAAAATAGCGGCCATTTTAAACTTCTAAACTAAAATATCTCAAAACCGGTCAATTTCATCAAAATTTTACAACTACAAGCGACAAAAAAGTTGAAAAATAAAATAAACTAGCTAATGGTACCAAGTTGGTAGGGATCTGACAACAAATGATGGAGTTATTGAGATTTTTATTCTAAAATAATCTAAATTTGCATGCATTCTAATGGAAAATCGATGATTTTATGCATAAAAATCGCAATCACTCCGTTATCTGTTGTTTGATCCTTACAATATTGGTACCATTAGCTAGGTAATTTTATTTTTTAACTTTTTTGTCTCTTGTAAAATTTTGATAAAATTTACCGGTTTTGAGATATTTGAGTTTAAAAATTTAAAATGGCCGCCATTTTGAAAATACATATCGGAAAAAATATTTTTTTCCTGAAAATAGACATTGTTGTCATAAAGGTTCATGCCAAATATGAACTTAATACAACGAACTGTCACGGAAATAAAAATTATTATGTATAAAAACAAAATGGCGGATTACGGCTAAACTAAGCCGTTTAGTTAGTTGAAGTTTAAGATTCAACTTAAACTTTTGTTTAAGTTGAAGTTTAAGATTCAGCTACTGTATTTCACTCTAAGCAGTATTTTTGTTGTTCTTGTCTTTGTATTCAGGCAACGTTGGGTTCCACAGAACGGGCCTTTCTTGATAGCTCAATTAATGATACAATTTGATCCCTTGACCAATCCATATTAACTACATCTAGGGACAGTTTCAATACTCACACAATAACAACTCAAAAGTGACACTGGCACACGGCGTACAAACGAAACTAGCGTAGCCATTGAACCGTATAACCATAGTAGTGTAGTAAAATTAAGCCAAAATATGGCTGGAAAATAAAAACAATTTTGGACATAAAATTTTTGCAGAAGTGTGTTCTATGCCATCCCCTGACCTCCCTCAGAGAAGCCCCCTAAAATCCCCTGTGGGCAACATGCCTAAAAATGATGGGATGGCTTACGTGTAGTCAGAAATAAATCTTTCGTCGATCAGTGGGTTTATGTACATCACATTAAAGTCCTTAAGTAGTAGAATTTAATGCCGCAAACCCCATCTCAAAAGGTTGCCTGAGTCGAAAACGGCAGCCTGTCAAACTTTGAATAGGTAGTAATTAAATTTTAACGCTTAAAATGTAATGATTTTTTAAATACTTGGCCTTTCGAGGTGCGGTTTGTGGCAAACATTTGCTTTTCCAATTACCTTTGAAAATGCGGATAGCTTATCATGTGTCTATCATATTACCCTTGAACATCCCAACAACATCTCTACATGAACGTCCCAAAGAGGAAGTTAAAAAAAATTCTTAGTCCATAGCCATGCTATACATAATTTTAAAGGTCTTACTAAGGAGAGTACATAGCCGAAAACCAGACATCAAAAGGTCAAATATGTCGGAAGTTATTGCATTTCAAAGTTTTGATAGTTTTATTCTAAACTTTGAACGCCTGCCATTTTACTCCCGACGGTTATATTGAGGTCGGGTTTACGGCATTGTATTCTACATTTTAAGACCTTTAATTATATATATATATATATACACCTTCTTGAATGTATTTAAATTTAGTATGCTTAATATCAAATTTTAATGTAACTCATTATGGGCCAACACCTCATTTTTAAGCGTGATCCCTACATGGGATTTCTGGGGACTTTTCGGAGGAAGGTCGGGGGATGCCATAGAACACATTTCAAAAGAAATTGGCTTTCAAAAAATTATTTCATTTTTCCCGACTAATTTTACTACACTATGTTGATCTATACTGAATGCGGCATCACCAGCGCCAGGACAGTCACGTGGTACTCTTGGCAGGTGGAGCGGGGGGCTGAGGGGATGTCTGCAACTTTTGTTGCACCGTAATTTGTCACTGCAACCTTTGTCGACAACACTTGTTGCCAACATTTGTTGCAATCCTTTGATCTTTACCGACACTCAGTGGAAAACAAAATTTTAGTTGCCAACACCCCAAATCTGTCTGCAACTTGAAATGTTGCAGACAAAATTAGAGCCGTTTTCATCTACGCAACAAAAATCGGCAACTTTTTGTTGCCAACACGTGTCTGCAACTCCAGTGTAAACGCGGCTTTATTCTTAATTTTTTTACTTATTTTTGCATGTAGAATCAGGTCCTGTATAGCCAATTATACTTTTTTGTGACACCCTGTATAATACCAAATAACATTGAACAACCTGTTATATTTTCATTTACTATCAGTGGTGCACTCAGAAAATAATTATGGGGGTCCTTTTTGGTCCCTGGGCCAACCGACGGCAAACTTTGAAAAGTTCCATAGAAAACCCGGTTTTATAACGCTTTACTGTATATTTTAGCTCTTCGAATGCAAGTTTTGTGTAAGAATTATAGGAATGAATGATAAAACCCAGCAAATTAAGATGTTAGGTTTTATTTTGACAAAATCTTCTTATATCAATTAAATAATATGAGCCAAAAACTGACACGGACCTTAGAAGGCGAGTGGGCGAGGTTACTCCTGGCCTTTCGCAGTTGGGTTGTGGAAGGAGAAAACCCTTTTGTCCCACCCGGGGTTTCTCCCACCCGCCAACAGAAACAAACAAATCAAGTGTGCGCGAGAATTGTTCCTTTGCGAAATTTGTAATATTATGAAATGCGTTTTATTTATTTATTTAGTGCATTTCTTAGGAACATGAATGCAGCTATTATTTCGTAGTTGTAGTGAAATGTAACTCCTGCAAACTCAGTACTCAATGTAGTACTCAATGTTATAAATAAATTTGAAAGATGTCTACACATATCATGTATATATGCACCAAAATTACAAATGAAAATTTAGCACTCATATACTAATTTATCAATTTCTTTATTAATTTTTCAATTTATACCATTCTCTTTGATATATTTATTACACTTTGTCCTCAGGCAAACCATGTATACATGGTAAGTAGACAGCTTTTGTTGTTGTTGTTGTTGGTAATTCTTGAGTTTAGCTACGACCATCGGAAAATGGAAATTTTTTTCCAAAATGTCGGAAATTTCTCGCTGATTCCGAAAATGATAGTTTTTCCCCGCGGAAAACCCCGGAAAATCGAAAAAAGGAAAATAACTTTTTGCTCAGAAATTCGACATTCGGGTATTTAAAATAACCGGAATGTCGAGCTGATCACGAATATGTATAATTTATTTTAATCCGATTTTAAATAAGCCGGAAAATGCCAAAAATGTCGGAAAAGCCGTCAAATGAACTATTGTTAAGTATGTAATGTGGGTACTCGAAAGACGTGGAATTTGGTGTAGAATACAAATACAGTAAGCATATATTAATTGAATAGAACCAACTAGCCGTGAACAAAGAGAAAACCCCCTTATAAATAAAATAAAAACATCCTATAATCTGAGTGAATTATGGTCCGTCGGGCAACACTGTGAAGGTTTTGTGCAGGTGCTTGCACAGTGTTGCCCGACGGACCATAATTCACTCAGATTATGTGACTTCGGCACACGGACACCACCATCCTCGTTGAGTTTGTCATTAAAAACATCCTGAAACTTGCATAAATAAACCACTAGGCTAACAATATTTCAAATGGTTGTTACTGATGTACTACCTTAAACTATTAGATAATAGGCAGTACTATAAACATAAGTAGTAGCTTACATCACATATAATCAAAATCACAATAACCTAACTAACATAAGCTAACTAACCTAACCTAACCTATAACCTAACCATCATGTGAGTCATAACAAAGTTTTATGTAGAATACGAATATAAACATATTTATTATATGAAACACACCAAATAGGTATTCACACGATGCTTAGTTTTTAGTTAGTTGTTAGATTAGGTTAGGTTAGGTTGGTTAGGTTATGTTAATTATATTAGTGTTATTTTATATTATATGTGATGCAAGTTAGTACCTATGTATAAAGTACTGCATATTACCTAATAGTTTAAAGTAGTACATCAATAAAAACTATTTGAAGCATTTTTAGTGGTTCATTTATTCATGTTAGTTTCAGTAAGCTATTTATATATATTTGTCTATTTATCCACTACTAGTTTGTTGTATTCATTTAAAATAAACATATTTGTACTCTACATACCTTGCGCTTCTTTTGACATACTTTTAAAATAGTTCATCTGATAGATTTTCAGGCCATTTAGGCTTCTTTGAAATCGGATCGAAATAAATTTTACATATTCGTGATCAGCGTAACATCCCGGTTAATTTGAATACACACTCGACGTATTTCGGAATAAAAATGTCATTTCCAGTATTTCCGGTTTTTCCGATTTTCCGAGCTTTTCCGCAGGAAAAAAATTATTTTCGGAATCAGCGTGAAATTTCCGACATTTTGAAAAAATTTCCATAATGTCGTAGCTAAACTCAAGACTTACCAAAATGCTAGTAGGTGGATAAAAAAAATGATTTTTTCTCAATTTTTAAATTTTTTTTTCTTGAGGGGGGGGGGCTACAGCCCCTTGCCCCCCCCGTGGGTGTGCCACTGTTTACTATAGTAAAGAAATAAAATAACGGCTGAACGTTAACTATGGAATCAATATACAGGGTGTTTCGGAACTCCCTGCCAATATTTTAGGGCATTGTTCCTGCGCCTAAACCAAAAATGTAAATATTATAATACAAATTTCCGAAAGTCCCCAGTTTACCACGCAGCCGCCATTTTGTTTCTTTCACATATTATTTATTTTCTAACAAATGGCTGAACGTATCAAGCTGAAATTTTGCATTCTCTTTTAGAATAACTAGACAAATTTAAACAATTTCAGTATTTTTCGAATTCCCAAAACAAAATGGCGCCCATTTAAATATTTATTTTGGAAATATCTTAAAAACCGCTAAATTTAGATAACATTTACTCGATTACCTTTTTTTAGTTAATTTTATTATAAATCGATTGACTTACTAAGATCGATTGGTTTTTTCATATGCGATCAACAATTAGTGTGTAAACGAGAGCATGTGCAAATGGTTGTACACTGGTGGAAACAGTCATTTTGCCGGTCTTGCCTGCCTTCGCTGGGTACCGTTTCTGTATACAGACATTAAGTTGTATGTAAATAAAGTTGTATGGTCATATTAGGAGATTAAAGATTGTTGTGTTAGTAGACACTTGATTTGTAACCATCATAACCACGGATAGTGACCATTATTGAGAATGTCCTTTTGCAAATTCTTCGGGATACAATTGTACAGAAGTTTTCATTAGTAGGACGGAAAGTGGTTATTTTCTGTGCGCAATTGCGGTATACCGCAAAAGGGTGAATGGATAGATTTTGATGAAATTCGACTTATAGGTCCCATGTCACAACAATTGAAAACGTTTTTTCTTTTTTCTTTTTTGAAATTTTATTTTCTCCACCCTATAAACTTACAGTGCGATTGAAAAGTCCCGGAACGGTGAAATATGTTTTTTACTATTATAGATGAAGTAATGAAACTTGGTATACCAATAATAGCCATAAATATCTACTCTTTTAAGCTGTTATCACTTTTTATCCCTTAAGGGTGACGACCCTCTAGGAGTCAGTCAAAATTTTTAAATAACAGCATAGGTCGTAGTTGGTATAAAATTAAAGGTATTACTTAGCAAAGTACAATGCCGCAAATTAGACTTCGATCGGATGACCGAGGCGGAAATGGCAGGCAAACAAAGTTTCCATTTTAATCATATGGGTAAAACTAAAAAAATGCAATAACTTTCTTAATACTCAACCTTTTGACGTCGGGTTTGTGGCTTTTTACTCCAAATGCAAGGACGTTTAAGATGGTGTATGATGTGACAAGGGCCAAAGAAGTTTCCATTTACACTCCCTTTATAAGGTATTTATCCTTGGAAGTCTTAAAGAAATCTGCTTTGGCCCTTCTCACATCATACACAGTTTTAAACGTCTTTGCATTTGGAGTAATAAGCAACAAACCCGAAGTCAAAAGGTTGAGTATTAAGTAAGTTATTGCAATTTTAAGTTTTACCCATATTAATTTAAAGGAAATTTTGTTTGCCTGCCATTTCCGCCTCGGTCATCCGATTGAAGTCTAGGTTGCGGCATAGTACTCTGCTAAGGTAGACCTTTAATTTGATGCCAAATTTGACCTCTCCTATGCTGCTATTTAAGAATTTTTACTGATCCTTGTGGGCCGTCCCCCTTAAGGGATAAAAAGTGATAATAGCTTAAAAGAGTAGATATGGCTATTATTGGTATACCAAGTTTCACTACTTCATATATAATGGTAAAAAATATATTTCACCGTTCCGGGACTTTTCAATCACACTGTATTTATGGAGAAAGTATGGTTTTCGTCAAAAAATTTGAGTTTGAGTTGTCGGTATTATTTGTTTTGAGGGTCTCTGATTCTAAAAAAAGTGGTTTTTGGAAAATGTCTGCGTGTCTGTCTGGATATAAACAGAGCTGGAGACTGCACCAGAGTGGTCCGATTATGATCAAATTTGGTAAGTAGGTGTATTTTACTTGTTAAACCAAGCTTAAAAAAAATTAACAACCCATATTTTAAACTATTACTCTATCTCAAATAATTGCGGAAAAATTTAATTTGATGTTTTGCGGTGAATGCAGTACGATGCAAGAGTGACAGCCGCATGAGTTAACCTCATGCGTCATGGCCCTGCGCAGAGGGTGGGTGGGTCGGTAGCTCTATTCTTCTCATTGAGCGATCAAGACATCGTTGTTGGGTGGCTTTATAAAATGTCGTAGAACTATGATTCAAATTTGTTTTGATTGTCAAATCAACACGAAAAAATAAGTCAATATTTGTTATCGTGCTTGTAATACTTCAATAATTATGCGATACTTAAAGCAGTGTCCAAAATTTAAGAATCCTCCTAGGCTCACGGTACTAAACGTGCAATAATGAGAGGTGTTTTGTTAACAAACAATCAGAATTGTTGGGACTACCTGCGAGCAGTCTCTTTATCTAATGCAACGACTTACCTTGGGGTCACTCTGGAAAAACGGCTGAGATTCGGGCACCATGTTGACTTACAAGACCTCGGACTCATGAGCTCCTTGTACATCAGTGCGTTGAGCGTGCTTTCCGTGAAGGTCAAACGCATGTATTTTCCTCGTTGTGCATGTATTTTCCAGTGGCGGGCACTTGCTCAGGTCAAATCTAGATTTCAGAGTTTGCAGAACAAAGCCCTTCGTCGAATCACTGCCCAGCCCTCGTCCGTGCAAAATTCTACAATCATGGGTCCATTTGCAAACACTGAAGATTGAGCAGTTTTAATTCCATTGTGTCACAAATTTGTTTCAAAGAGACACCGAAAACAGTTTCCCACACATCGTGGGCATCGTGACGGGGAGGACGGCCTGCTTGAGGACTACTGTAGCGTCCAAGAACGGCCGTGAGCCTGGACGACCCACCATAGGAATTACGATATCAGCATCACCGATGCCAAATAGGAGGACCAAATTTAATCGAGCGCGTGATGCCAAAAAGCGGTGATATTTTTCAGATGATTCAGCAGCGTTGGTGACATATGTGCCCTTATCACTATATCACTGCCTGGACTTTGCCTGAGTAAATCAGTTCGATTTATTAAAATAGCGCCTAATGAAGACGCACTTTCATCTTCTGCCAGATAGTTAAACAAAAACATAAATTGCGACTGTTTGTTAAAAGATTTTTTTGCCATCAATACTGGATTAGATGGCAACTCCACATTCTACATTTTTCATAATGTAAAACGTTGTACGAAAATTGGCTGGAATAAACAGATTCATTTTCATGTAGGTTGTGGTTCTATCACGACTAGCCACACTACGTTTCTTATGTCCCGTTAAATCCCCATCACATATAAAGAATTTTTGTACACAGGTCCATGAAATAAAATATTAAAAAGATGCTTCTAATTGGGCATAATGGAGTGAAAAGCTTAGCAAGACCCTGGTTTACATTTACGCAGACGGTAAGATAACATTTTTATCACTGAGATATACCTGTCTATTTATTATAAATGATTTAGCTACCACTATTAAACACTCTCAGTATAGTAAATTTATCATTAATATGAAATTTTCCTCGAATATTCTCATACGTAAGAAATGAGGATACTCCGAGTATATAAAATTTTATTGGCCTTCGGCTCGTTGCAGTCTCCGCCCCCAATCCCCCTATGCAGTTCCCCCTAAACTATAGAACTGGCATAAAATTTGCACTAACCATTCCTGAAATGATTGGAACTTGAAATGGTTTCTATTATTTATTTTACAATTAATTATTCGTGGTAGATTCAAAATGCCACTGATGGTGCATTTAAATTAAGTCACCTGTAGAAATTCCTGAAATAATTTCCAGGGGTGGTATAAATAGGTTTCAATTATTTACTTTACAATTAATGGTGATTGGTGGTAGATGGTAGATTCACTACGAGCCCTGACGGTGCCCCCAAATGAAGTTAAAAATAGAAAACCATAAGTATGCCGAAATATTACATTAAAACTTTTACTTTTACGTTTTATTTTATCCAAACATTTAGGTCTATTTAATGTTATGGTATTAAAATATAACACAATGTCTAACAATCAATAAACATTGTTGTAGGATGCTTAATATTGATATCGAGTAGCTATTAGTGTCCTAACTATACAAAATTATATAATCCCCTCAAGAAATCTAGTTAAAATATTTTTTTATAAATTGGATAAAATTGCGAAACTGGCATGATAACGGGCATTAGACATTAAAAAAAAACTCCATAAAATAACCATTTTAGTTCCTCGTTAAATTAAGATGCAACAAAAGTTGGAGATATAGATTTGCAAATGAGTTACATTTTCATAATCCTATAATAAAATATGAAAGAAGAAAAAATATGTATTAGAGTAAAAAAAGTGAAAATGCTTCATAAATGACATAATACCCCCGTCGCAGCAGACCTGCGTACTTAGCGAATTTCCAATGGCAATCTTTACATAAGTGTACATAACACATTTAAACACACAATATGAGTCTTTACATAAGTGTGAGATATCAAATTTCATGATGATCAGACAATTTTTTCAATACCGATCTTACTGGTTAACGAACTCATCCAAGAGAATCTAACTTTATATGCTTGTACCAAATTTCATGATGATCAGACGATTTTTGCACTAGCTATCGTGTTCGAAAACACTCAAAATTGAAAATTCTATTTCCCATATAAGGCCATGTTAATTTTTTTAGTAAATCGTTATTTGTGCAGTTTTAAATGTGTTTCCGACAAATAATCACTACGTATCCAGAAAGTACAGATAAAGAGCCACAACTTAATATAAAAAATTATGTAATCGCAGAGGTGTCCCTACAACGATATGAACGGCAGCTCCCATGAAAACGACGGTAATAGCTTATTTCTAAAGGAAATTCGCTAAAACTGATTTTTATGGGAGAAAACAAAAGGCAATGGACGTAGAAGGGATGAACACTTAAGATGTATTTAAAATCCATAATAATATGGATTTTAAGTTATAAGTTATAACTTATATAACGTAATTAAGTTATACATACAAAAACAAATTTATTAAAGCTTACAAGTTCACCCAATGCGTTATATGTTTTCCCTTAAAAACTAAATACATATAAAACATAGGCTAATTAATTGTGTTAATTATTTGGTATTCTTATTTCTACTGGGGATTGAAATTGTTTATAACATAAATACAACTGATCTACATTAGTTCCTTCCCCTTCGATAAAAAGCTCAAAGGTTTTCACGAGATAATTTGTAATTCCAAGAATGATTGCAGAATGAGTCAAGGTAATTAATTATTCGTGTAAGTTTGATGTATCTTAAATTAATATGTGAGAATGTAGGTAGAAAATGATGACGTGGTCACCTTGTTAATATACAGTCTCAATAATATGTGTCTTTCTTAAATCCTGAAAGGCACATCTAGGGGAGTAAAATATTTTTATTTATATCAAATATGCATGCTTAACTATATACTTTTAAAATGAGAAATACATTAACAGGAATAAATAAAATCTTAAAACAATATAGACGGATAACCATTTGAATTCAATAATTACTGAAGCAAAAATGTATTGGTAACACTTCTTATGAGTCTAAATTGTTTTTATTGAGTTACTATTATGAAATGTTGTAGGGTAAAAGAATTTAAGAGTCAAAATTGTGTCTCTACCCTATGGCAGAGGCAAAATGGTATTAAGCGAGTCTAAATTGTATTGATGAATAGTTCAAGAGTCAAAATAGGTATGCGAGAGGATCTAAGAGTCATAATTGGGATTTTACCCTACTTTTGAGTCAAAATTGTCCTAAGCGAGTCTACATTGTGTTGTTGAACAGTTTGAGTCAAAATTGGTATGCGAATATAAATATATATATATATATATATATATAAACAAAATATCAGAAACTGCAGTGATATACTCTGTTTTAATTATTTAAAGAACCATTTGTACAAGGTTGAAAAAGAGTCGGTTTGAATAAAAATTAATTGAGTATTGCATTTTTTTTACAAAAAAAACTTTGACAAGAAGCAACTTCAATTGAAGAACACATCATATTTTTTTTATAGATTATCTATATATAGGGTTATACAGGGTTGTTATATAGGATGGAAAAATTTGCCAACTCTTATTATTCATAATAATAAGAGAGTTAATAACAATTTATAGTAATTCATATTATTTTTTTTTTACATTTATAAAAGCAGTTCACCCCAAGACATTTGATTTTTCAGGTAAGAATAGTCGGTGTCACAAGACAGAAGGAAGGTGGCCTCGGTCTCAGCATTAAGGGGGGCGCTGAACACAAACTTCCGATCTTAATATCCCGAATATTCAAAGGACAAGCAGCGGATCAGACGGGGGAACTGTTTGTTGGGGACGCCATCATTAAAGGTGAGCCTTTCTTTTGTATATGTGCGCACATGAAAAGTAAACTCCTCAACAACTTTATTTAAAGTCAAAACTATGGTAAGGGTGAAGTCATTTTCATGCTTAAACATTTTTTTTTTTTTTTTTTTTTTTTTTTTTTAACAAAAGACTTTTGAGATGATGGATGTGAAAAATTACGCCACGTTATTGTTATATTGGGAAAAACTAAACTTAACCATCATTCCACCGTCATTATCCCCCAAACTGTTGCATATCAAATTGTAACATTTTGCGTAGAATCAAAAAGTGCTATGAAAATGTAGGTGAGTTTACTTCTGGTATATATAGTGTACATATATTTATTTATTTATTTATTTACAGACAACAACGTGTTTTAAGTTGTCACACAATTATAGCTAAACACAATAAGAATTTTGAATCAAGTCTCTAATTAATTAATTAATTATCTTCAAAGAATTCTTCAAACGAATATATCACTTTTTCCACTAGATATAATTTTAATTCCTTCTTAAATTTCTTGAAATCACTAATGTTGGTAATATTACTAGGAATGAATTTTAGAAATTTTTTGCCAATATAATAAGGACTTTTTTTTAATATTTCAGTACTATGGTACTCTTGTTTGATTTTTTTATGTCTTGTTGAGTAAAAGTTACAACTATCTTCCAATATGGATTTTTCAGTTTTTGACAGACATATTGTTTCATAATGTCTGTCAAATATGAAATGTCAAATATGTAGTATACATATAGTTTACTTCTGGTGCATTGGCATCAACATACCCTATTAAATAGGGCTGTCAATAGACCTGTTTACCTATACTGTATTGGTAAAATTTGTTTTTCTAAAATGTTAACTGTCTGGGACACCCAGTATGGTAAAATTTATAAATAAGGTCTAAATAAGTTTTAAGTCTACTAGGGGCTCACAGGGGCAAAAGCCCCTAATCATAAAATTAAAATAGCATGAACCATAGCGTATTTCCATTTCTTCCACAACGAAGGATTCCAGAAAATTTGATTTTTATTTGAGGTATATAATATTTTAACAATACCGTTTGAACAGACCATTCGCCCCCAAGTACTCTTATCAATCCTGAACTATTAGGTCACCCGTTTGTAAATGCTCTATTTTTTCTGTTGTTAAACTCATATCGATCTATGGAAAATAAGTTTTGAAAGAAATCGTAGTCCCTCAATTGAGCTGTGACGGCTGTTTAATATAACATAGAAAAGCGGCAATGATAAAAAATTGCTTTTTTAGCTCCTGTCAGTTTATTATTATTATTATTTTTTAGTCACAAAATTTAAAAACAGCACCTCAAAGTGCATCTTCACTTGCTGTGAATATTCATCCCTCCTAATCAAAACTCTTAATTTTTGTGTAAACAAAGCAGATTTTTTAAAATCACTACATGGAGAATCTTTAAGGAGAACCTTTCAGAAAACAATCATTCTTATATATTTCCCATTTTGTTGTAAAGCTTTTTACCTGCTGCATTTTCTTCTAGTATGTAGGACAAACGTCTTTGATTTTAACTCGTCTTCTATAATCCTACAATCTATGAAATGACTAAAAGTTTTCTCGGAAAATTCATCTAACAGAATACCAAAACTTCACTGACTGATACACTTTAAGTATCAATTAATGTGTCATCGTCATTCAATATGATCATTTGACACTTTTCGTCTTAAAATAAAACCAAAACAATGGAAATAATGTAGGTGTTTCTCAAACCACAATTCATCGCACATTGCATCTCTATCAAAGATCAGAAAGCATTTTATGATTTGCATACACGCTCATTTTTTTACAATTTAAATGATAGTAACAACAGTAAAATCAGCAGTCAATTTGTAATAGTATGTAAGGTTAACTCCTATAGTAGAATTTTTAATAGTTCAAAGCAACAAAACGTCTTATTATAGTATTACCACTCTAGGGTTAATTTTCGTCATTTGGCTATGAATAGTTCTTTACTAAATTTTATCATCTGTCTCTCGTTTTAAAATAAAACCAAAACATATGTTTCAATGTACACAAAGAAGACATTTTTCGAATCTCCATGCTATTCTTAAGGAGGAAGTTTCACTATATTTCTCATTTCCTTGTAACTTTATGGATACGCTTTATGGGACCGAAACCTTTAGTTTGAAACTCCTACCATCTTCCTGGTGCGATTTGCAAAACGCTCACAATTTTGCCCAAGAAATTTCGCTTACAGAATTATTATATAGATTGCTTCTCTTGGTGTGAATTATTGTGTTATCTTCACTCAATATTATCATCTGTGTCTCATTTTGAAATTAAACCATAACACATGTTTTAATGTATACAAAGCAGACGTTTTTTTAAATCCCCATGCTATTCTTATGGAGGACGTTTTACGTGATTTCTCATTTCCTGTTAACATTATGGACACGCCGATAGTTTTCCCTCGTGCATGGGACCGAGACCTTTAATTTGAGACCCCTCTCATCGTTCTGCGATCTGTATGACGCTCACAATTTTGCTCAAGAAATATCGCTTACAGAATTATATATATAGATGGTTAGTGTATGTTCTATAAGTGTTATGGTATTTACAGATAGAAAACATCAAACTTTTTTTAGTATTCAATTAATCTCCATGTCACCATCAATTATGGTACTACAAAATGATGTACAAAAAAGTATTTAGATCAATTAAGTTACAAGTTACAAGGTAATTGAAAAGTCACTGGTGATTTATTTTTGTTATTGTTGTTATTATTTTATTTTTGTTTTCGATGGAACCTATACATGTTATATAGATAAATAAACTAGCAAACGAATGGTAATTTAATACCATTAATGAGAATTATGTGTTTTAAAACATCAGGCAACGACCAACCGTCGTTGGTAGATTGATAATATTCAGTTGATACAAAATCTAGTATTTTAATAAAATAAATCTGGTATTAAAGAGGATTTTTTTTATTGCATTAGTAAGATGTTTCAAAATCAGTTTTGCAATTTAAATAATGATGAAGGGTATATCAAACTTTTACTCATAATGATATAAAGACCAATTTTATGGTCTTCTTTATCATCATTCAAATTCCAAGATTGATTTTCAAACATCACGTACTACTGCAGTTTTCGCCCATACCCCCGAATATCAAATTTGTCATCAACTACCTGTAATCTACCAACCCCAGTTGTTGCCTGGGGTTTTGTTTCAACAAAACGTAACTATCATTAATGGTATTAAAGTACCAATTGTTTGCTAATTGGTTTATCTCTGTAACATGTATAGTTTCCATTGAATAACAAAAATAAAATAAAATTTTCATTCAACATGTATAAATTGATCTAAATTAGCTGTTAAATAGTCCTGCTAAAAATGAAAATTTCAGGCTTTACCAGTTCCTAAAAAAAATCACATTCTGCTGTCTTGATCTAGTGGTGGTGCCACAGTACCTTTTGCTACTCTGTACATGCCAATGATGACAAGATGGCCATTGGCTCTAGTGTGTACTTCCATTACTGTATCAATAAAAATCATGATTAATAACCTTGTAGCTTCCTATTACAGTTTTTCCATTAAATAGTTTTGGCTTTTTTTACTCAATAATTTGTTTGCATTCCAGTAAATGGAGAGCTCATCACGGCGTGTCAACACGACGAAGCTGTCAACATTCTGAGAAACGCCGGAGACATCGTCATGCTAACAGTCAAGCACTACCGCGCAGCAACGCCTTTCTTACAAAAGACAAGTGAGTTTTAGCCAATGAGATATTAACAGGATTGTAATTCTTTCTTAGCCCATTAATACTAACATCTTTATTACATCATACATGCTAAAGTTATTCTTAATTTACTTTTCAAAATGAGGTGAAGTGAATACTTTGTTAAAAATTTAGAACCAGGGGGACCAAGCTTAAGCTCGGTTAAATTATTACTTTCGTTCTCACACAAAGCTCGTTCGCTCCGCTCACTTGCCCTCTTCCAATTTAAGACGAGCTCGTTCGCTTCGCTCACTCGCCAGGCTATAGGGTGCTGCTCTTTGGTATAATTTTCCTAAACCCAGTTTAAAGTTGTAACACATTAGTTTATATCTACAGTTATCAGCTGATTTTTGTCCAATTTAAAAATCTCCATAAGGATAACATGGGAACTTTGAAGGGCTCTAGGAAAAAACCGGAATTTTCCCAGCCATGGGAGGGAATACATTTATATTTAAAATTAAATTTCTTAACAGGGCAATCAATTGTAGGTGTTAAAATAATTTTTTCCTTAAAATTAAAAAAAAAATAGTTTTCTTTAATCCCAGTTTTGGATAGTAGCAATCCATAAAATGAATTAAATGTCCTGAAACTAATTTTATCTTAAGTGCAATTTTGGACCATAGATGGATTTATTAAGGGGTAAAACGACAACGGGTTGTCGGAGCAAATTTTACCTGAGGCTGCTCCATACGACACTCAGTTGTACCCCGAGAGGCGAGGCTTGACGTGGGACTGACAACTGGAGATCGATGACACTTTACTCGCATAGGAAAGTAGTGAAACTAGCTAAGTTGTGGTTGTAAGATGTAAAAGATATTTAATTATTTGTTTAGCCTACGTTTAGTAATCTAGTTTGTTTATAGTGTTTGAAAAGAGAAAACACAAAGTGGTACTTAAAGTTTGTAACTAACCACCCTTTTACTATATTATTTAAACCTAGAATGAAATCTGTTTACTAATACATTTTGTTGTGTTGATCTATCACTCACTACAAAAAATTACACCTCATGCCCCTCCAGACCAAGTACATGTAGCCGAGAGAGAGTGAGTGAGTGGGGGGATTAGCCAGGGTACGACAATTAATTGGTCGTCGCTGCGGCTTGAAGCGGGCAACGGCACCGTACTATATGCAGGTCTTACCAGGCCTAAAAACAAACTCGTATTTAAATTGGATTTTGGTGTTGAAATATCTTATGCCCTCTTAGGAGAGCTCGCACACCCAGACATTACAACCTAAATTTGTCCATGTGTTTTGGACGGTTTTTAATTTTTTTTCTTTATGATACAGCTGTAGAAATATGTTGCTTAAAAGTAAGTTGAGTATTTGGCTCAAACTTTACTGAGCCTTGGACAGACTTAGTCTAAAATCTATTTCTTAAAAAGTCTTTTAAAATCCATTACTTTTATTTATCCAGTCTTTTAAAAAGTTGTGATATGTTTTATTTTTCATAAATAGGACAACACATTGTGTAACTTGTCCAACTTGAAATTGGATTTCTAAGAAGGCAGTAAGGAAGTTGGAAAAGTTTTGACACATCTGGGCTAGGTGCAAAGTTATAAAGATAAGATATGAACATGAACAGAATATTTTTACATTTCTAGACAAAGGAAATGGTGTGAAGTTATTGCAAGAGAGTATTTCATTTTTTAACTCTCAGCATTCTTACCACTCCTTTCGTTGAACCTTTAAAATCTTTAAAAAATTATAGTTCTCCATAGCTAGAATAAGACGAATATTATACTAAATATTATATGGAATGTTAGTTACCTATTCACGTCCTAAACGTGGTTATCCTGTGTACTGTAACAAAAACAAATCCGTCCAAACATAGGATTAAACTAAAAAAGTTTTTATTGTGATCTACTGGAATGAATGTAAACCATTAAAAAGGTAAAGAAGCATATTCACTTCAGGGGTTGTTCACTTCCGTTCTGGAAAGTTTGCATGAATTATTAACTGTAACCAACTGCAATATAAAGTAAAATTATTTTGAAAGATAGATATAAAAACATTATTTCGGGCAAAACAAGGCAGGTTAAAGCGATGTTATGTTCAAAAAAGGCCGGTTAAAACAAAGTTTTGCAACAAGGCGGGCCGGTTAAAGCGGAGGCCAGTTAAAAGGTGGCCGGTTAAGAGGGAGTCTACTGTATGGGTACGACCCAGAGAGCTCTAATGAAAGAAGCCCCATTGGTCAAGGTATCCGCGGCCTCATTCCCAGACACAGCCTCACTTCCTGTGTGGCCAGGGACCTAGCTGAGTGTAACACTGTTACATCTAACAAGTGCAGATGTTGTGGTGAAGCAGCCCTAGACAATCTTTGATCTGAACTCATAGCCCTCAGATATGCCTCGCTATATGAAAATATATAGATGCTCCTGTCACTGATGTATTGCACCAGATTTTCTTTGCACATTCCATGATTGCAGCTACCTCGGCCTGAAATAAAGTCGGGGCACCCCTATAGATGATTATTTAATCGTGTTCCTTTTAGTGATTCCAGTGACTAGTTCCAGTTTCATACTTTCTGCTGGAAAACAGTTGAAGAGTTGTTGATCTCGTAAATGTCTTATTTGTTTGTAGAAATTATAATCGTTAATCACCTTTGGAACTTTAGCTGCACCCATATATAAACCGTTTGGTTGTTATATGAGCTTCATATAGTAGAACAACGCTCATACTTTGCATATGCCTATTCAAAGAAAAATATTTGTATTACTATACTATTTAACAAGTTTGATCCCGCTTTACAATAATTTTAAAATCTTTCAACTGAAATCAGTCTTATCAAATGACAATCGATTTGATTATTTCAGTACAAACTGCTGTCTTTACTAATGTCATGTGCACATGGCAAGGCAAGTTATAGGTACTGTATGTATGTACCGTATAACTTTTTCTACTAATTTTGAACTGTTGCAGATGAGGAAGAGAGAGTGTTAGACAACGAGGGGGAGGGCTCGAGAGAGAGTGAGGGGGAAGGGGGATGGAGACACAGCCATCACGGGTCCACTTCATCCATCAGTCAGACGCAAGTCAGATGGGTCGATATCATTACGGGTAAACAGCAGATCCTAGCATAGAATTCAAAGTTACCTTATACATACCTTTGATAGGTGCACATTAGAACTAGTTTGAACTGACTAGTTTCTGTAGTCACTATTTTTGGCTATGGCATTTAACAATGAAAATAAACATTTAGTTTATCGCTGGTTTCTAATATTACTTCAATTTATCTTTCACTTGCTTGTAATCTAAGCATATAATTCAAAACATCATTTGGGAAGATCAGTTTTTAATTTATGATTCAACACAAAAAAAATGAATGTAAAATGACCCTGGACGAATTAATCATGCGCTATTTAGTATTCCATCAGTGATTTGATTGTTTCCATTTACATTTTGATGTTATTTTAATTGTTTTGGCCCAGGCCCGCAAATAGAAATCAAAAAATTTGAAATTGAGCTAATGTGGCTTAAACTTATGCCACACAGAATTCTGTGCTAGTCTAATGAAGAGGATATTAGAGGATCAGTACTATTCAGTTTCTAGAATTGCTAGCTCTGATTTTCTTTTGTTCACTTATGATTCATAATTATTCTCAGTTTACCTACTTTTGTGTTAATTTTCAATGCATGATTCAACGGTTCTTTTTCTTGGATAATTTAAAGCTCATATATCCACTTAGAGGCACTCGACACTCAGCTTTTATAAACTTTATAGATCCTATTGCGGAAAGCATATCAGGGAAATAAGAGACACCAAATAAGTGACCTTAGCAATTTAAGGCTTAACCTACCATATGAAACTTCACGTTAATGCCCCACAGGAGCAGCAACTTCTTTGGTTCTCAATGAAAACGTATTACAGTAGTTTCTATCAGTATGTTATTTTATAAATATTTTATAGTACTGTATGGTAAAAAAAAATTAAGCACCTCATCCAAAATACTTTGCATAGCCCTGGAAGATCTCGGAACATTTTAATGTATTCGGGTCCATCTTGGTTGCGAAACATGATCCCCAATCAGCAAACCCTCACTTTCAGCCTTCAGTGCGAGTAATAATATCCCATACTCATGTAGAAATACCTTGTTATAAATTGTTATCAATGAAAATGTCTTGTAATTTAGATACGATAATTTTTACAAAATATTTCCAGTTCCTCTGATGATGGCCTACGTCACCCGCTACATATTCGGAACAGACAAGTTGCGACCGAATGCATTTGAGGTGAGAGGGCTTAACGGGTCTAGCACAGGGGTTGTGCACTGTGACGATGCCGCCATCCTCTCCCAGTGGCTCAAATACATCACTGACAATATCATGGGGCTTACCCACCTACAAGTAAGTGTTTTTGAACACTGGTTTTCAATTTTGACACTAATAAGGCATGCAGTACTAGTTTATTTTACATAATAATTTTACTTGCCAATTAGAACAACATGTATGTAAAATATTAAAGTATTTTCAATTACTGTACTTTGAACTCAAACTTTGGAAACTAAATATTTTTATCTATTGTGAATAGTCAAATATTTTGCACAACC
This sequence comes from Neoaliturus tenellus, assembly GCA_030545055.2. Classification (NCBI taxonomy): domain Eukaryota; kingdom Metazoa; phylum Arthropoda; class Insecta; order Hemiptera; family Cicadellidae; genus Neoaliturus; species Neoaliturus tenellus. The sequence goes on from JAQYXR010000372.1 coordinate 93,587, forward strand.
TACTGATTTGTCAATATTTTTTGCTATGGTAGTCCCAGGGCACTCAGTTTGCGATGGTTTTAGGTACCTTTGTTTAATAGCTCAACAACTTTTAAGAACTGGGTTCGTTTTTTTTCTATGACCAAAATTTGATCTAATTTTAAACCCTTCCAAGATCCTTCATTCCTTAATTTTTCTCTTTGACAGGGAACCTTAGATTATGAGGTAAGTGTGCCACAGGAAATACTAGACTATAGTTGGTTGCACGAGACGTGAGACAGCCCGCCAGAATCTGTGCTACATATTCGCTGGTTGGCTCTATCTTTTGCAATATGGTGTGGGTTAATTATTATAATAATATACAGTAAAATCATTACTGAGGTTTCCATCTCAAATTTTAGTTGTTAAACTGCTCATGTGTGTCAAAAATCCTTGCGGGCTGTCTCACGTCTCGTGCAACCAACTGTAAGTACTTAGTATTCATAAACATGTAAAAAATCAAAACATTTCAGCAACAGAATGTGTTTTCTATAGTTTATAGCACTTGTCTGGCTCAGTTTTGATTATAACTCTGTTTTAGAAGTTATCTAAGTTTTGATAATTTGGAAAACATTATTAAGATGGCAATAACCTCTAGTGCTCCCCTTAAACTGAAATGAAACGTCATGTTTTCGTCATAGAGCAAAGCTAAACTATATTATTAAAATTTTCAAAATATCTAAACACATCAAAATCAAGTTATTTGTAGTTTTCAAATGTTTTTATCATAGAAGCTCTTCATTGGGTACTACTATTTGCAGATGAAGCTGTACAATAGAAACTTTCCAGCGGCGGAGAGGATCGAGTACATGGGCTGGGTGAACGAGGGAATCCTCAACAACAACCAGCCATGGCAGAGCTATAGACCCCGCTTCCTTACTCTCAAGGGCACCGATGTCTTGCTCTTCGAGTCCCCTCCGGTAAACAATGAAACAGAGTTAACACTTTCAGTTTGGTAAGATAGCCTTAAAACCAACCAGCGCAAGTCACACATACAGACCTCACCTCTGGAGAAAAGGTTTGAAAGTGGACAGCAGCCGACTGTGTCTAGACAATGCCTGCAAAATGTAGAAATACTAACTCCAATGCCCAAGCCAAAGTGAAGAGAAAAATTGAAATTGAACTATATGGCTTAGACCCGTACCACCCGGCAATCTGCGCTAGTATGATGCAAAGGTTATTAGAGGATCAGTACCATGCAGGTTCATCCTCATTTATTATCTATAATTAGTGTATTGCAGTTTTTAAAATAGTTAAACTTTTAAACTTATCTTCAATGCCAAAAGAAATTATTAGACCAATTAGCGGAGTACCCGTTCTTCGCGCGGGGTGTGTTTACAGTTTATTAAAGAAATATAAAAATCCTTTCACAAATTCAATATGTCACCTTCATTTAACGTATTATTATTACTAACGTATCTAGATATCATAACGTATTTTATGCTTAAGAGCTTCTTGGTAAATTTGTCAAAATCTTGTTATATTCATTTTCAATTTGGGTTAGAACTTGGAAGTTATGTCTTTGTCTTTAATGTTTTTGTTGCAGTTTTACTAAATATTAATATGCGTGATTAACTTTATAGTTCTAAAAGTACACCTTACTATTACTCATAGACAATTAAAGAAAACTCAGACTAGTCAAGAAAATTAAAACCTTGTGTTGTGACAATAGCTGTACTAAATCCAATGTACCCCTGTACCCTAAATCTTTATTTCTTGTTCTACCATTTAAAGACATGTACAATTTTTCATCCCATGTTAAAATGTTTTGCTTTAAAAGCATAGGAAAATAAGGGATTACTGATATAGGATTACTTCTTTTTGCCAAGGGACTCAATCGCTCTTTCTACCTTCTAAATGTCAAAATGAGCATATTTGTTTACAAAAAATAAAAACGATAATAAACATCTCAAAATTTCTCTAGCCATCTACTTCCATTTAACCAATCAGCATCATCCTTGAATGAAAATTAGCAGTGTTTCGTAAACAGCATCCTCACAAGGACCCTACTTATTCAATTCTTTTACATTAGTAATGCCCCGTCTATACCCGCATTATTTGGAAGATCGGGCAATTTATTAACTTTGTTGGTTTTAATTACATATGAAATACACCTCTTTTTGTCACAATGAGGTATGAAAGCTAAATTGGGAACTGAAATTATTTTGCAAAGATAATACGAAATATTTTAAGATTTAAGGAACAAAACTTGATCTGTAGTACTAAGCATAAATTATTTTAATATTCATATTAAGAACCAAGAACTTAGTTGATTTTACTTGCTGTATTTTGGCTAGTGAAAGGTAAAAGGTTAGACATGAATGAGTCTGTATTTAAAATTTAAGTGTTGCAATCTGTGGTGAAAATGACAAACTGTCTAATCCAGCTGATTAGAAAGCATAGATAAGATGATAGAATTAAATATTCCCATAAGATTAACATTGAATATTTCTTTTGCTATGAGGCAGAGCCTTTTTGACAAACGTTGCTTTAGAGCAGCTAAAATTTTTGTAATTGCACCATTTAACAGGGATAAAAGTTTTCATATTATTTACTAAAGCCCTTGTAGTGTGAAAAGAGATTAAAGATTGGTATTTTAACACAACTTGGCTACTTTGACATACAATGGGGCAAAGTCCAAGGGTCGCTGAGGCAATTTAAGTTGTAATGAACCTTCACACCACTCTTGTCTATAACAGGACAAAAATTTAGACCATCAGGTAAAGTCGTTGTCCCGTGAAAAGAGGACAAAATAGGGCCCATGAGCGTTACAGACAGGGGCGGCTTTAGTGGGTAGGCAGGGTAGGCAACTGCCTACCCAAAAATTAAAAAAAAATTTGTATTTATTTTCTTAATGTTTAAATTGCAGTATACGTTCTGATAGCCGGATCTTTTACAGAAAAGTAATGTTGACCATAAGCTTCAACAGTATTAAAAGCAGTTAATTTACTGTTCAGAACTATTATCCTGACTAAGTCTACCCAAAACTTGCAGGGTTACAAGCACACTAATATCGTTTGACAACGACAACGCTGTAAAGATTTGACAACGGAGCATGGAACCGGCAAGGTGAAGATGAGAGGCAGAAGAAGTCTCACACTTTACTTGTAGTTTTCGTCTCCGTCTGTCAGTTAACAGACCTCACTTCGCTTTCTTTAGTAGTGTGCCGTGTTGCGATGGTTATGTTACAATATTATGGAAAGATATTTTGTAAAGTTGAAGCAAGGAAGTACTATACACCTAGCGATCAGGACAATTGGAAACGTTTCTAAGACTAATTCTAGCTCTGACTCGTCACCTTTCACCTTAAGTTGTTAATGTCCCAAACAAAACTAAAACGTCTACCATCATCACAGATATCAGCAATAACTGTAATGCCGGGCCCACGCAGCCAAGAATAACACGGATTTTTAGTGGAAATTCATTCGGTGTTTCAAATAAAGTATCTAAAGTATCTAAATTAGATCGTTTAAAAGTCCCGTTATGGTACGATAAATGTTTTTTTGTTGTTGTTCTATTGAAAATAGAGCTTACCTACAACCTCCTGAGTCTGTCTTCCTGGTGTTTTGTCGTTTTTATTTCTCAAAATAATAAATTAGATTTCATTAAACACTTAAGATATTTATGAGATGGCGTGTTAAAACAATTGATTACTTTAATACAATAATGTGAAAACAAGCCATGGCTTTCAAATGGCTTAAACCTATGACTAATAAGAATAAACAGCAATTTTCTTCGAGACATGATTCTTTTACTGAACCTCATGAGAGTCTTTAGATAGCTTAAAACTCTTATAAAAGCAATAGATTTTTAAACAATTTTCTAGGTACTCCGTACTCCCCATGCTCCCAAGAAAGTTGCCTACCCAATATATAAAACCTAGGGCCGCCCCTGGTTACAGACACAGTAAAAGGCAGACAGAGAGAGAGAGAGAGAAAGACAGAGAGAAAGAAATTTATATGACGCCGATTTTGACTTCTGTAATACATAAAAAGTAAAAATAACCAAAAATTTCCAGGTTCTAAGCAATGTACAGACAAAACTCTAATTTTATTAATATAGATATACAACATTGTTCATATTAAATACAGTAGAACCTCTCGTTTTTGACCTTACCACAACTGAATCCTCCCAACATGCAACCTATGATCTGACCATCTGTGATTCACACAAACTCTGTTGGTGAGCCTGTACAGACTTGAGTAACTCATCTACATTGTGCATGATTTTACAAAGTAATAAATCTGCAAAATTGATTTTACAAAATCTACAAACTGCTTATTTTTTAGTGTGCTTAAGTAGTAAAATAAAGTTGTATTACACTACTGAATAGCTATTTTCCTGCCTGGAAAAGGCTTCTTGTTTTGCTCTTCTTGATATCTTTTGGCCGTTCCGATCATGGAAAAGTCCTATCATGGTTAGATATGAATTAGGTCGAATTCTTATTAATATGTTTTAAGGAAATAAAAGTTATATTAATAAATACACTGAAACTGATCACGAAATGGTGTCCCCAGCTCAACATCGGGGACTGGCTGGAGTGCAAGACGGTGTTCAAGGTGTACCAGTCAATGTTGCGGGTGATCAAGGACTCGGAGAACGTTGACGAGCGGCAGCACTGCTTCCTGATCCAGACGTCGGGCCAGGAGTCTCGCTACTTCAGTGTCGAGACTCGCCAGGAGCTGCTCAGGATAGAGAGCGCTTGGCACTGCTCTGTCTGCGCCGCCGTCATGAAGCTTGGGGTAAGATTGGTTTGTTATTATTGTGTATTACTTGCAAAGCTTCTTTATTTAACAACGGTTGCTATGATAACAAAACAGCTGATGTTACTAAGGCTTAATATACAACACTCATCCCTCGAGGGATGAGTGTTGTATATTAAGCCTTAATGTACTCAACAAAGTCTTATCCATTATAAAAATAACTAGCAGTTACCCTGCGGGCGTTGCTGTGCTCAAATTAAGTTGTTTACATAAATTAAGCTATTTTATTGGTTTTTTAATACTGTATAAGAAAAAAGTCAATGGAATAGAAGGTTAGTATATTAATTTTATTGTAAGGCCAAAGGATAAACAGGCATTTTTCAAATTGAAGCCCAGAATAGCCAAAGATTGCATTGTACCTTATTGATCGTAATTGCAAATGCAAGAGCGCCTATGATGAGCAAAGATGGACGTCCATGTCAAACTTCAACCCTGGAGGCCCTAAATTAAGTTTCAAGTCCGGTGGGCCCTAAAGAGCTTAAAAAACTATATTTGCAAACCCGTTTCCTATAGTGAATACCTATGAGTAAAGAGAATTGTCCATGTCCAATTTCAACCCCGGAGGTCCGAAATTAATTTTTGAGTCCAGTGGGGCGGAGCTCTAAATTGCTTAAAAACTATATTTGCAAAACCGTTTCTTGGTTAACACCTATGAGTAAAGAGAATCGTCCATCAAATTTCAAACCCGGTAGCTATAAAGTAATCTCAAAGCCCAGTGGGGCGGAACCCTAAAGAGCTTCAAAAACTTTATTTGCAAAACCGTTTCTTAGTGAGTACCTATGAGAAAAGAGGCACGTCCATGTTAAATTTCAACCCTGGTGGTCCTAAAGTAATTTTGAACTCCAGTGGGGCAGAGCCCTAAATTGCCTAAAAACTATATTTGCAAAACTGTTTCTCAGTGAGCACCTGTGAGTAAAAATAATCGTCCATCAAATTTCAACCCCCGTTCCAGTGGAACAGAGCCCTAAAAAGCTTCAAAAACTTTATTTGCAAAACCGTTTCCTAGTGAATACCTATGAGCAATGAGGATCGTCCATGTCAAATTTTAACCCCGGAGGTCCTAAAGTAATTTTTAAGTCCGGTGGGGTGGAACCCTAAATTGTATAAAAAAAATGTATTTGCAAAACCGTTTCTTATTGAGTACCTATGAGCAAAGAGAATCATCCATGTCAAATTTCAACCCCGGGGGTCCTTAAGTAATTTTGAAGTCCAGTGTGGCGGAGCCCTAAATTGTTTAAAAACTATATTTGCAAAACCGTTTCTAAGTAAGCACCTGTGAGTAATAAAATCGTCTATCAAATTTCAACTCCCGTTCCAGTGGGGTAGAGCCCTAAAAAGCTTCAAAAACTTTATTTGCAAAACCGTTTCCTAGTGAATACCTATGAGCAAAGAGGATCGTCCATGTCAAATTTCAACCCCGGAGGCCCTAAAGTAATTTTGAAGTCCAGTGAGAAGGAGCCCTAAAGGGTATAAAAAAATGTATTTGCAAAACCGTTTCCTAGTGAATACCTATCAGCAAAGAGGATCGTCCATGTCAAATTTTAACCCCGGAGGTCCTAAAGTAATTTTTAAGTCCGGTGGGGTGGAACCCTAAATTGTATAAAAAAAATGTATTTGCAAAACCGTTTCCTAGTGAGTACCTATGAGCAAAGAGAATCGTCCATGTCACATTTCAACTCCCGGAGGTCCTAAAGTAATTTTGAGGTCCAGTGTGGCGGAGCCCTAAATTGCCTAAAAACTATATTTGCAAAACCGTTTCTCAGTGAGCACCTGTGAGTAAAAATAATCGTCCATCAAATTTCAAACCCCGTTCCAGTGGAACAGAGCCCTAAAAAGCATCAAAAACTTTATTTGCAAAACCGTTTCCTAGTGAATACCTATGAGCAAAGACGATCGTCCACGTCAAATTTCAACCCCGGAGGCCCTAAAGTAATTTTGAAGTCCAGTGAGGCGGAGCCCTAAAGTGTATAAAAAATGTATTTGCAAAACCGTTTCCTTGTAAGTACCTATGAGCAAAGAGAATTGTCCATGTCAAATTTCAACCCCGGAGGCCCTAAAGTAATTTTGAAGTCCAGTGAGGCGGAGCCCTAAAGGGTATAAAAAAATGTATTTGCAAAACCGTTTCCTAGTGAATACCTATGAGCAAAGAGGATCGTCCATGTCAAATTTCAACCCCGGAGGCCCTAAAGTAATTTTGAGGTCCAGTGTGGCGGAGCCCTAAATTTTTTAAAAACTATATTTGCAAAACTGTTTCTTAGTGAGCACCTATGAGTAAAGAGAATGGTCCATAAAATTTCAACCCCCATGGCCCTAAAGTAATTTCAAAGTGCAGTGGGGGGGGAGCCCTAAAGAGCTT
>JAQYXR010000373.1:0-100509 GCA_030545055.2 Neoaliturus tenellus
CGCAATTGGGACACAACCTCTGTTTTTACGTTGAAGAATCATCAATCCTCCATGGTTCCAAGACGTTTGCCAGTTTTATTGGTTGCATTTTTAAGCAATTACGGTCTCTGACTGGGTTCCAATAAGAGGACTAATGTTGTTTAAATACACTTACAGATATAGTAGATCTGTATGATGATACATGCGGTGTTGGTTTGATTTAAATAATCCTCAATTTCTTTTTTGGATTTTGAAATTAAACTTTTATAGGCATGATTGTTGATTGCCGGAGACTAGCCTAAAAAATTCACCATGGATTTTTTATAGCTATTTTGTATGCAGGTTTTATCTCTAATAAACAGAACGCCAAGACAAAAATCTCTGTTTCTAAAACCACTGCTAATCTCAACAGTTGAAGATTGTTTTATATTCAGAATTTCTTAACAAAGCTGAACTGTTGTGTACGAGTCTTCTGAAATTTCTGCTTTATCCTTCTCGCATCAATAACTCTAGTTTAGGCACACTTATAAATAATACATAAAAATTCATGATAGGTCTTACTGTGATAAGGAAAGTTCTACTTTAGTACCAATCACCTAGAGCAAGTTGTGGAAGGTTCTACTGTATCAGGTTTGACAATTGAAGGTTCTTTGTGGTCTTCGAAGGCTCGCTGGCCAATCTGTGTTGCCAAACTGTCGCTCCTCCGTGTTGGTTCAGCAGAAGCCGTGATTGGCAGTTTCGTCCAGCTCTAAGTGTTTGGACAACTGGACTCAACCCTTCACTACAACTTCCGTTTCCGAGCGGCAGCAACCCTTGAACCCGCGTGTCATAAAAGCGGACACATTTTTATTTACTTTTGTAAACTTTCAAACATGTTTACAAAGTGCTTATGAACTAATATATATTAATCTGAAAGTCTTTAAAAATCAAAAGGACATTTTATAACTATTTTTTTCATATTGAAGTATACATTTCAAGTCAAAGGTATGTTTTTAACCCAATATCCAATAGGCGGCTACAGTCAATCTACGGTTTGGGGTCCCTCGAAATACACCTCTTCATCTACGGGACAGTGGTCGGCGCGTTGGCGGCGTACCATAGCTGCACTGATCTGCCGTAGGATTATTTTTTACTTTTTTTGCTGTGTCTACGCCAGTGCAATAAGTGCCAGGGTGTGGCCAGTGGCATTTTTGTTAGGGTTCCATAAACGCTTTTAGAGAAACCGGTCCAAACCCCTCAAATTCTGGGGTTTTACTAAACCCCACTTTTGTTTAATCGATGTTAATAAGTATTCAAGTACGGTAAGCCTTATTACGAGGAACCTATGATGCTTCGCAGCATTTTATCTAAGCAATATAGTAGGGAATTCTTTTTTTATATCACACAACCCAAATATTAAATCGGTGACGAAATTGTAAAAAAATGAAATAGGTAGTATAAGTTGGCTATTCATTTATATAATAAATGAAAATGATATGAATATAATTGGTTTGTTTGATAATAGGCCTATGTAATCAAACAAACCAAATGTGTAACCAACAAATCATCTTCCTACTGTTATTCCTTCCATGCAATGTTGGTTGTCCTTCAAATACAGGATAAATTCCACACCTTTAGGCCTAAGCTATCTAGGATAAGAGCCTACTTACAATTAATTGAGAGAGTGGGCGAAATGAAGGTCGGTTCAGGAAAGTAGGTCCCTAATTGGCCGAATGTAATTTGTTGTTAATTTAAAATCGGTATCTAATCTATACTTATTTAATACGCTAAGGGCTTTTTTGTCTTGAGAACTCCTCCTACAATTTTCAACCGATTTTCAAGTTTTTGGTGTCGTTGGATAGGGCTTGGTCTGTAGTTGTTTCCGCCAAAAACTGATGAGAATCGGACTAAAATAAAGGCGCTATCCACCATTGAAATATCAAAATTTCCCATTTAAATAACATTGGGATTGAATAAAGAATTTTAAACATCTGTTAATAATCAGCTGTAAATAAGTGTTGTTTTGGTGATTAAAGATATTCACAATAGTGAATTGGCCGGATGTCGTTGATTTTGAGCTAAAAGTATCATTTGTATTGTATTAAAGTAAATTGCTCGATTTCGAGCAACACGTATGCTAGTTAAAAATTAAATAAGATACTGGTCTGAGACTGCTTCACATTTTCTTCTCTTCATTTATTACTTTTTTCCACTCAGCATAATAGGCCTACTGTATTTGTCTTCCTACCATCCCGCAACCACAGTTCAACCTAAATATTCGAATGAAAACCCTAAATTAAAATAATTGATAAAGATAAATACAGCTCAAAGAAATTTCATTGAAACACCTACACAATTGTCATTGATCATTAATCGAACCAATAGCAGATATGCTAGAAAAAAACACTGCAAAATAAATATAAACACTAAAACAGATAGGAGTGAGAGGAGCAGACAATCAATTTGAAAATTTAAAGAATATATAATATTTAACACATGAATATAAAGTTCATATAATATAAAGTTCATGAAACACATTTAGAATAGAAATGTCTACAGTTAACTTCAACCTTTTACCCTCTCAAAATAAAATAAAATTAATGTTTGACAAGTCTAAAACTCGTCCTATTTAAACGATTTACATCCCAAATGATAGAGGATATTTCGCTAAGTGTTCTTAGACCAAAACAAACCACGTGCCTTAATTGGAACTATATGAAAAACAATCTTAAAAAATGTCTACAAAATGAAACTTTCCACAAGGAATACATTGGGAGGAATCTCTTTTGAGTATAAATTGAGTTAGGCGAAATTTGGTCTAATAGAACCGCCAGACGGACTCAGACATGATTTTAGAATAATTTTTAATATACAAGATAAAGAAGAAAACACATTATATATAGTTCTTAGAACGCGCTTACGATCGTCTGCAAGTACCGTACGTTACATTAAACAGATATTAATAAAAAATATTTTATTTTAAGATTTTTCAGTAGTTTTACAAGTCTACAAGTCGTTAAGTATACAAATTCCAAATTTATTAATAATTTTATTTATAACATTATGATTTTCAGCGATGATTTTTATACACAGATTTTGGCCTATTTCCCCAAAAGCTTACTCTGATTAGTTTATTTTCAAAACAAGAAGGAACCAAAGCGAAACAGTTACGCCCCAACGTCTCCGCAACCCGAACCCCCATAATTGACACTTTCGGTTTCAAAACCACCCTTCTTACCCCAGTTTCGCCATCATATCGCCCAATTCACAACAACGGACGGCCCCTCGGAAAACAAATTTTTACGGATTCAAAACAGTGATAGCTATCTCCCCAATAGTACCGGTGCTCCAGAAGGGTTGCTAGGCCCTAGCCTAGCCTATCTTCGGTCCGATCTTCGCGTTCTTCGGGCTATTTAATCTTCAATTGTAGGTCGGCCACGAGTCTCAGATTACCGGCCACTTAGCTTCTTCACGAGCCATTGTGTCTCATTTGCAATTCTTTGAGCCGGTTTTGAACTACTTGTAAAACCGTAAGAGCCTTTTTTCTACCGAGTGGCGCAACAATAGCGGGTCTAGTGCCCCTTGTCTATAACTGGCTGGCGGTGCTCACGGGGATTCGCCTGCCGGGTAACTGACATCCCTCTGCTAACTGTAGTCTCGCGAATTTTGTTTAGTTTTTTTCTTAGAATTTTTAGCTGGGTTTTTTTAGGCAAAATCAGTTGATAACTCATAAAATTTAACCAGAGTGCAGCGACTTTTATGTTGGCCAGTGAGCTAATAAGTAACAAACTCGAAACTCCGCGTGGGAGTGAATGAGCGTATAGCGAATAAGCTATTCTTACAAGATTTACAAGTTAATCGAGCACTTGCTCGGTCCCCCCCCGGTTAAATAAGAATTTTAACATACCATATTTCAAATTCATGAAAATAGTAACTATTTTCCAATGTAATTTTAAAAACAAACTGTAACAAGTTTTATATAGTGTAATATGAAACTTGTTCTTATACTACATTTAACTTTCGTATCCATGTTTTACTTAAAAATGTAAGTATTTACCAGGACTGCGGAGAACATATTATGAACAAAAGAAGGGCTGTTTCATTCCTTTGATGTTGGAAAATGCCGCTTTTGAGTCAGGCCGGTGACGTAATCAATCTGATGTCCAAAAGAATAACATGTACCAGCTGATCAGTCTAGTGACGTTTTGGGTACTAATTTTTACATCGTTTTACCCGCTAATGAAACAGCCCTTGTTATTACATTACAGCAGTTTTCCCAAGTCCTGAGTATTGGCTAGAAATTTAAGCAAAATTATGATAATTTTAATAGTGATTTAGTAATTAAAGTATTTATAAAATAAATTTTATTTGATTAAAGGAGTAAAGCTCATAAATGTAGACTTATTAATGCACTAATAAATTACTGTAGGCCTATTAAACGATTCGCCTAAAAATTTGCTATATGAAGTCATATATTTAAAAACAATACAAGAAAAATACATGTATTTGCATTGATATAACTCCTGTACCAACCAAATTAAAAAAATAAAATGCATTTTACAATGTAATGAAAAGAGAAACGCCGCTAGAAACCATTCTCACACGCTTGACGAGCGGGAAGGAAGAATCACTTCGCAAATTAAAAAGAAAGCAGACAGCGTTATTGTTGTAAGTCGGCCGTCGCCGAACAATGGACAAATAGCGGCCGTATCACAGCTCGGACAACAATGGGCGGAGGCGCAGGTTGCAAAACGGGCTGCTGTCAGACCATCCTGATAATAATTAATTTAGTCTTCAAGTGGAAACAAAACCTCGACCGTCAGGGGCGGCGGCGGCGTCTGCGGTCAAAGATGATTGGCCGTACTTCGCCAATGACGTGTATTTTGTCAGTTGGGTTCGCGTACACGAGCACAACCAGGCTTCAGTCGGCCCCTTTGGCCGGCTCTTTTGAGTTGTAACTGTTGCTCTTTGTGTGGTAAATGATGGTTTGGGAAATCTGTAATGCTCGGAATAAGATTTTTTAATTAGTTTTTTGGAACATCATGTACAATATTTGGCAACATCATGCTTACATGGAATGTTTTTGCGATATGATAAAACGAGACGGTTGAAACATAAAGAATTACACATTCCAATATGCTGCAAGGTCCAGGCTGTACGCAGTAGGCCTATAAATCACAATAAGTAGTGAGACTGAAAGTAGGCTAATACGTGTAATGAATAAAGTAACAAAATATCCAATCTGTAACAAAATAATCGTCAAGACCACTTGGGCAAGTTTGATCTAGCAAAATATTGAAAATAATAAGTATTAATGGAAAATTACGTACAAGAAAATATTAAGTGATACAACATATTGATAAATTGACTGTAACCCATTCCCTTTTTTTTATTAGGAATGACTAATATTTTTCTGTAATATGTTATAGTATTGAATGGTTAACTATGTAGTCTTGTAGTTCTAAAACAAGTACTGTTTGTACGGATTTTTTGCCCACGGATTCTTTATTTTGTTGTTGAATTTTGGGGTTTCGGCAAAGGAAAATCGATTGCAGCTGGTGTATTTTGAGAAAATCCGGTTTTCGTCCTAGAGCCTTTTAAAGTTCCCAGCATGTTATACTCATAAAATTTGTTTGAAGTTACTAAATTGAACAAAAATCAGCTATAAACAACGTATTACATCCTTAATCCAAAGTTTAGCACCCTTTGGTCTGGCGAGTGAGTGAGTGAACGAAGTTGTCTTAAAAATGGTTGAGTGAGCTAAGTGAACGAGCTTTGTTTGGAAAGGGAAGTGGTGTTTAATAATTTTACCAAGCACAATCTCTATCCCCCTGGTACTAGCTCTTAAAATAGGAAAGTGATGCAGAGCTGCTCCTAAAGTCCGTTCGGATAAATAACAATTTTCATGCTAAAAAGTTGGAGCTTAAACTCGTTTCCAGTAAAATGAGTTACTCTTAAATGCTTAACACCCAACATATAATTGTCATCCTTTTTTCGGTAGTTGTCAATAGTTGGTTTCCATTCCATTCTCATGTATGGATTAGACCTCACAATTATTTACAAATAAACATTTGTAGTTTCATTTCAACATGCATGTTTCTACCATAAACCTTATACCCACTCACATCCCTAACCTTGTGACAATATTTAGGTTTTCCCACTGATCTGAATATTCTCATTTCACGTCAATCTCCAACCCTTCGCCCCCCCCCCCCCCCTTGCGCTACCTACAGCACGCCAGGTGAGGCGTCGACGTCTCAATACAGTATCGGCAGCCAAACCGATCCCTTTGTACACGGTGCAATGTAAATCTGTTTCCAGATCAATATCGGGGACATCTGTACCCAGAGAGGGGGGTAGTGCCCCCTCGCCCCTCTCTAAATCAAGACATCAACAGCCTGGAGACCGGTTTGCTCGTGTCATACAATATTAACCAGAATTTATAGCCGGGTTGCACCTTTGTGCGGCCAAAATTTATTCCATTTTTACAAAACGGTTTTCAATAATGTCGGCGACAATGAGTTCATGATTGGCGTTACCCCAAATATTTCATTTCGGAATATCCCGGTTCTCAGGCCCGCCCCGTGTCGATATTTTGATAAATAGGAACGGTTTTATGGGTTCGTAAATGGAAATAAACGTCGAAAGGGTTCAATTAGCGAGGGCCGGGTCGCGGTTTTCGGTTTTTGATTTCTTTGCCCCCGTCGAGGCTCCGGCCCAAATGCGACACAACCCGTGTAATGTGGGCCCATCGTCCGACCACGCCCAACCGGATTTATAGGTTTTCGGTAACGATTTTTGTCCAATGTTACACACATTATAGTGAATGGGTCACAAGGTTATATGGTGTAGCATTAAAAATACAATTCTCTAACAATATAAACGTTTTTTACTATGGATAAAGGGTTTTTTGTTTATTGGGAAATTATTTTACACATAGAATAAAATTTGTTATAAAAATTATATAGGAAAGTGCACAATATGAACACTACTAATAACGTTATAGTATACTAGTATACTGAAAAGGGTGCAGTCATATGATTTCGCATCCCCTCTTAGGATCATTCCGGTGTATGTTATGTTATCAAAAATACAGTAAAACAGAACTATTTTAAATTTATTTTAAATTAGACACTCAAAAGGGTATGAGTTACCATATTATAAGAAATTCACTAATTCTTACGGACATTTTAGTATTGCAAAATTTGAATTTATAAAAAAATACAAACATGTTTTTAATTTTTTAATTTTTTTTTACTAAATCAGACTTTACCACACAATGTACTTTAAAACTGAAATATTATAATGTTATGATTACAGTGTTTTAATTAATTTCTAAATAAAACTTATAATTTATAGAAAATATAAATATAATGTATTTTTAAGTAATATCTGTGCTCCTACATGAGCAAATATTTTCTGTACATTTAATTACAAAAACATTTATTTCGGTTAGTTAAGAGTACCGTGATGGTGCACCCTGGTAAGGGGCAGACGGTCTTAAACATTGTGGCAAACCTTTAAAAGAGAAATCGAGTAACTTATTCTAACAGACCTATTGCATTTAATTCCAGTCCAGTTCAGTTTTGTTTCATTATTTTTCTAGAAGGAAAGGGATTGTTTTATAGTTTGTAAACTTTATTGAATATACTGTAATCATTAAAATGAAGCTGAAGGAAAGAATTTTCTGACACTGATGTAATATATAGTTTTTCCTTTTCTTATGAAAAATATTCTTTTATGAATGTATGACGTCATTGCACGTCAATGACTGTATGACGTCATGAGCATTTTAAAAAAATATGCTCAGTGACTGTTGGAGACTCACTCAAGATAATTGTAAAAAAATTGAGCGGCTAGTTAAAGTTGTTAAGTCTAATTGAATTAGTACCCAAAAAGATAAATAATTTAAATCTTTTTGGGGTTGCTAAATGAACAATCCTCCCTAGTCTCGTAGAACGAATCTTTTTGTCCCACAACCCCTTCAGGCTTATTACTGCTACTTGGATGAACTTTGTGGTTATTTAAATTAGCTTTGTTTAGTACTTGGCTATAAAGAAGACTAACTATTCATAGCGCTGAATAATAATCATTTCTATCTAATAGTGCAAGAATCGTTAAACCAGCAGGGGACCAAAGCTGCCTTATAGAAGCAAATAATATGCCTAACTAAAATGTTCAGCAATATCGCTTATAAAATGTGTGTTTTGTGAGTAAATTTGAATAAGACATGTACAATACAAGAAGTGTAAGAAACTTTGAATGAATGCCTCTGAAGGGCAAAACATTCCTCATGGCATTGCAAAGCGTCAGATAAGCTAGTATAATATAAAAATAGAGTGTGGTTGCAGTATATAATATACACTGAAAGAATTTTAAAATATACTTTTAATAATTATACTGACATTATTACTATTAGATTTTGGGGTTTTCAAAGTGGTATACCGCACCATATAAAGTTTAGCCATAGTTTAACTAACACATCGAGATTTGGAAAGTCCTCATAAAATACCAAATGGAAAAGGGGATTTAGATAGATGGGTACACTTCGTATATTAAAGGATACAATGTGGGTATTTCAAGTTATTCCAATTACAATTGATATTTATATTTTTAAGTTAATATAATGCTGCAGTCCCTAATTTTATTAATGTTGACATTACTAAAAGCTCTACTCAAGAACAACTTTAAATTAATCACCCAATAATAATCATATTTTAATATTTTGTTATAGGCCTAACCACATGTCTCTATTTTCCTACAACCTTGGAGTTGTACTAAAAACTTCTAAATTATCAGTCAAATAATGCATAAAATAATGCTTGCTAAATTACTAGTTTGTTAATGTAATGCCTCCATTTACACCTTAGCCTATAATCAAATTGTGAATAAAATATAAAGAGTGACATAATCAAGGCATGATTGGAAATTAATACGTTAATAAACTCTCAAAAGATAAAAATATATTTTCAAGCAGACGCCACGTATCGAATATCCAAGTAAGCGATCTGTTTGTTTCCAAACAGCTGTCTACGTCTTTGCTGGGCCGGCGGCGTCTCGTAGGTTGTTTGTTTAAGATGTTTCGTCGGCTCCAGATCTTCTCAGAGATGTAGAAACTATCGCGTTACTCCTACAATAGTTGCTAATTGATACAAACTGTCACTCTTGTTGGTTTCTACAACTGTCAGTGTGTCTAATATCTCTATCTCCAAGCCTGCTGTTGCTGCTTTGAGACCTTTTACCCGTTTCGTTTGAAGGTTTTTTAGTTTTTCCTCTGCCTATATAATTCTTTGTAGAGTAATTAAGGAGTAAAGACGCTCTCAACTATTGGAATAAATCGTAATTTATTTATATTCAAAGAATACTGTGGTAATAAAATAGTTAGAATTGTTGTTTTATTGTTAAGTGTTGAAAAATTAATTCAAAGAAAATCAAGTTTGAACTTTTTTTATACACATATTTAAATACGAAAATAAGTGAAAAAGTTTTAAATAAAACGGTACACGTTAGTTTTTTCTCTCTCTTTATGGCAATATAAATATTTATGGCGATTTTATACTGATTTAAAAATTAGTATGCTGCATATATTTTTGGCTGTGTTGTTATATAAGACATATAGATTCAAATTTTTATTTTCAGTAATTGAATCTACTCTCAGTAATTAAGGGCAAAATTTAAGGGTGTGTCGCACTTTTACGAAAACGGCCGGTCTTTTCAATACAACAACTATTGCGTATTTGTTAAATTTACTTACTTTAGACAATACATCTAGTGATTAAATATACTAATGTGTTAAATATCTGGGCTGGGAATGAAATTACTAAAAGAGCAGAACCGAATTTTACAAAACATAAACATTCAAAGTTTCATGGAATTTTTCCAAATAGTTAAGGATTTTGTCATTTCTATGAAAAAAAAAAAAAAAAAAAACAAACAAACAAACAAAGAAACTGCAAACTTTATAAAACGAACATCTTGACACATCCAAACCCCCATGTGCCTTATCCCACAACCATTCTATTAGCCTACTAAAGCTCTCTAGATTTTCTTTACAAATCCGACCACCATATCACCCCGAACAACCACAAGTCATTCCAAGGGGTGTCCCTATAAAAATCCCGTGACAAAAGCTTAAAACGCCATAACCGTTGGCCAAAACACAGGATCATTATGTAAATGCGAGTGTCAACAGAGTCGGCCAAGTGTGCAGCAGCTGGGCTGACACAGGCGATTCCCACAATGTGGCCAAACTGAGGGCAAATTATGTCACGGGTAACAAATGTATTGCGCGGCGCGGCGGCGGCAGGGACTGCGACGCGCGGTCGCACTGAAGGCTTCCGCTACATTGCGCATGGCAGTAAATCCTCGAGTGATGGCGGCGCGGCGAGGGGGGGGTGATTAGTACGGGGGGATTTGATGTCATTGTTAGTGAAAACTAGAAAGGCGGATGGCAGTTAAAAACATAAAAGTTAATACACTGTCTCAACAAACGCCCCCACCTCATTCAAGTTTAGTCGTTACAGTGTCATATCCATTTGATACATTTATTAAAACATTGACACAATCTATGGAACGTATTTTAAGGTCAATATGAAGGTTGAGTGTGCTGGATCAGATGAAATATAGCTTTGTTATTAAAAAAGAGTAATTGATTCATTTGTAAGGTCATTTGTCCATTGATTAATAGCCCAATGACCAAAGACCTATAGGTTCAGTTTCGATTAAAGAGCTTTCCTCACGATCGAATCTGCAACCTTTGGATTGTAAGGTAAGCTCTTTGACCCCTCAGCTATCCAGCTATTTGAAAGAAAATAAATCAATATAACATTTTTACATCTATACAGGATTTCGTCGATAGGCTACAAGATTTGTGAGTTTTAAGCGTAATATGAAATACAGTGGTACAAACTCAGCAAAACATTTTGAACCCAGGTCATAATTTCTAGATGGCCTAAAAACATAACAATTAAAAAAAACGTAGTAATCGAGATAATTAAAACATAAATCATGATTTAAAGCAGAGCTATCAATATTGCATGTAAGCGTGTATAAATAAGATGTTTCAAATAAATAAGATGTGTATAAATAAGATGTTTGCAGGGATGTTTCAATTGCTATGCGTGATTTGTAGTACTGTAAGATTCTATTAGAAAATGAATCACAATTAACACTATAGTTTCATTTACTCTACATTATTTAGCTAATTTATTAAGGATTAAAAAATGCCTGCTAAAACCATCATCATTTATGAGTAATTTTAACACTGAATTTGTGTAAATAAATAGAGAATACATTTCTTTGTAGATGGATTATGTAGGCTTACTTAAAACTATGTAAAATCCGTCATAATTACTACTGCCTTTGAATGTGAATGAGAAAGATAAAATCTCTAAACAGTTAATTCAGCACATCAAACAGTAAAATAATAGCTTCGAAAAGTTTTAATCATAGGAGCTGAACTGACTGAAAATACACCATTGTTTGATTGTGCATTTTTTGTACTGTGAAATTTGAGTTTATCACCTATTGTTAATTGAAAATTACGTGAAATGTAGTTGGATTTCATATACCAAAAGGATTAAGCCAGTGGTCGTTTGTAATAACACTAAACAGATTATTTTTAATCCTGTAGTATTTTTAATTACTCTTTAATGTAGTATTAAGTATAGGCAACATTTTACTCAGAAATTAAATTATATGAAATCTAGAATATAAATATCGCCTTTCTAAAAATACAACTAAACAAGCGTTTTTGTTTTAATTTGGAATATTTAATCCAAATATTCTAAAACCATAATTTCAGTTTAGAGTTCAAAATGCATCATATCTATAGGACCAAACATACATAATCAAACTCGACATTATAAACCACGCCTGTATGACACCTTAACAAACGAGCTTCGTGATTGGATCTGTGAGGTTGAATGTGAAACAAATTGCGCCCGGATCAAAACAGTCGGTGGTTGAGCGATGGTCATAACACATTCGGAGGTCTGTGACTGATGGGTGCGTCGCTCCGTGGTCTTTGACTGATCGCTGCTCAGCTGGTACAAGTTTTGATGTTGTGGTCGCCATTTGTCCAGCCCGAGCGTGGATTGGAACATTCGTCACGTGATCAGAGAGGCTTCATGAGGAAACACGCGTGAGATTGAGAAATGGATAGGCTACTTTCACCCGAGTACACAGAGGAGGTATAATTCATCGCATTGGATCATTCAATCCAACGCAAAGAAATTCTGCTCAGGATTAGAGAGGATGCGACAAGCAGTGCATTGTAAAAGTCATTTTTTGTTAAAAATGTATTTTTTTTTTCAATAAATAAATACTATAGGTACTTGCATAATAATACATACAAAAAAAAGTTTCAATTTATGTTGACATTCCTATATTAGAACTAGAACAAACATGGTGATTAAAAGTTCGGCATAAAACTTATTTTAACCCTTTCAGTCCTAGTGTCCTCTGTAAAGGACATGACATTTATGGACTTGATAAAATGAATATAAGTGGAAATAGAAACAGTTTTATTGGCATCTTGGAGTAAAAATATTGTTTGGCAGCCCAGGCACGAGGATTAGGGTCTTAAACAGTGCGCGCTCCATAGCGGGAAAAGTAGTAGGCCGTTAGTGAGTGAGTTCGCTACGAGAGCGCAGCACTAAGCCGCTGCACTCTATTCAAAGGAGATAATTCGGGTCTGAAAGGGTTAAAACGTGGTTTTTAACACCCTAGGGATTGAATCACCTTTTAACACATTCAAAGGACCCACTGTTTGAGCCAGACCTTATTACATATAGCAATATTCTATTGTAAAAATATAGCATATAGCAGTAAAAAATTGTACTATATGGTAAATTGTCTGTAAACAACAATAATTGGTAGGGGTAAAAAGCTATAGACCAAATAATACTGTAATGTAAATAAGGAAATTACTAGTTTCGATTATGAAATTATTTTAATCAATGTAGCTAGCTCTTGCTGTTCTTAAACGTAACACCCATCGGACATAAAGAAAACAAAGATGTGTGATCAAAATAACGAAAACATATTCTAAAATCAGCTTCCAGAGCATTTTCATGAAAAATTAAAAAAAAAAAAATTGACGAAAACATTTTATTTTATGCTAAGCTAATTAATAAAAGGTAACTTGTGAATTAGTGTTGTTTTTTTTTAATGAACATTTTTTTCATTATAAATAAAGAAGATAAATATGGAAATATTTATAGCAAATATTGTTATCATCAGGTTTTTTTTTTAGGAGAATGCTGTTACTACAGTATATGTTTGTTCTACTCTGTTTATTCTTACAATAGTTTTATTCTTGAAATGTTAACAAGGATAATAAATCATAAAGCCATTGCTTGACAATTTTCAATAGGTCTACTCTTTGTCAAAAATAAAAATCTGTTAGATTACTTTGACTATTTTGTACTAAAAAAACAAATAACTTATTTTTATTTATTTTTCTAGAGTGCATGCAGAATTCAACTAAAGGAAACCCACTATATACGCTTCTCTTCACTCGAGCATTTTGAAATTGGTTCATCTATTAAACCAGAACAAACATGATTATTATAAGTTCATTAATTTTTTACATTCATATTCTTCAGTTGCACGCTCTAAAACATATGTCCAGCCATAAATAACAGCAATTAACTCCAGTTCAGGGATGTAACGGCCGCGGATCTCCGTTTCTCAAGTATCAGTTACACTGGGAGTAGAAGTAGAAGTAGTTTAATAAAACCACTCCAGATGATCTCCATGAGTTCCCATCTCTATTCTCTATGCCATTGCGGTCTAGGCTTCACGCCCGTGCTTTACCAACAATGGAACACTATTTGTCTTCGTTGCCGCGATTCTTGCACCCCTGTGTCCCCGGGTGAAAAATTAAATCATCTGTCTTGTCTAGCGGGTTTTATTAGCCTAAGACTTGTCGCCCATTATGGTAGTCACCTCGGCGATGGTCCCCTTTGACGCCGGGTTCTGCGGGAAATTTGTTGATGCAAATTCTCATTCCACGGTCACCCACCGTAACGCATTACGCAGGATAATTTTGGTGAGCGGCTTGTTTTGTTGTTTTTCAAGTAAATTTACATAGCTAGTAAGGTATTATTTATTTGTACGTTTTAATTTTGCAAAACAAGATAAATCATGGAGTGAATGAAAAAATGCTAATTTATATCTAGGAAACAATATTTTTTTGATAATTAGCTGTCTTGACTCTTGCTTCAAATAAAATGCATGAAATAATTACAACAGCCAGTTACTTTGGATGTTCTTTATTTGTTTAGGCCTACCCTCAGCGTTAAATAAAATGTTGTATCTTGATATTTTTTGTATTCTAGTTAAATTCTTCAAAAATTGATTAATATGTTTTAATTATTTTGTAAAATATATTATTCCTACGTCTGTCATAAGAGATAAGTTTTTTTGCACTCGTTATGCGTCGCAATACAAGTGATGCCGTATTCATTTTACTTTGTGCACTCCAATGTTAAAACGCCAGACATTAAAAATGTTAAAACAAAGCATTATGCATTAGCCAGCAAGGTAACTGTTTAAAGCAGGAATTAAGTTGGCAACACTGGAATAAACTCCTGATATATTTTCCTTTTCGTTTTTGATGGAATCGCCGTAATGCTGTGTGTAAATGCACAAAATGAATAACTTTTACTTTAGTGATTTAAGTGACTTATCTACCCTGACGAGACCACTTCTAAAAAAGTATCGTTAATTAATTCTCCTACCTGAAAAATACAATTCATTCTTAACATAATAAAATATAATGTAGGCTATAATAAATATTAATTATTTATAATTATATACAAAATATTTGGCAGTCGTATAGGAAAAATTTAATGTGCAACTTGTGCACAAAGTGCCTTCACTGCACTCGAGAGAAATTATTCCTATGAAGTTCACCAAAGTGGCATTTTGCGCACTTATTGCAAAAATAACTGTTGTAATTTTCCTCTACACCTAAAGACCCATTCGAATTTATTTTTGTTTGTCGGGCGCTTTGATAAAATATTAGGCCTACACTACGAACAAAGATTGTAAATTACAATTATTAGGTGGCAATGTTTACAATTAAAAAATATAAACATTTGAGAGTAGGCCTAAGGCAAATAAGATAATATGTTAATACCGTATTCCATTATACAACTCAATCCAGAAACCTTTCCAACAGGTAATGATATCGTCCGTAGAAGCCTCAACTCTTATTCAACTCAACCCAGTTGCAGTTTGAATTGTTAGATTTGTAAATATGTCAAAATCGTGTTCAACGGTTACTCCGAAATATTGCACTGAGTATACTCTAATACTAACTTAATAACGATCCAACATCACCCATCTGACTCCGATATTCAGTTTCCACCTGACGAGTTTCCTGACGCGTCGTCCGGCCAAACAAGCCATCACCCAGCAGTTATGTTATCTTTGACAGCCCGGCCCCGGGTGCATCTGCTACTTAAAAACGTCTAAAGATAACAGCTTTTTCGGGGGCTTCCATTACCCTTGACCTCCCCCTGGACAAAGGCTCGGAGCCGCAAATTCCCCTCCGGTGACCGGTTCGGTTTAGCCCCTGTTTACCGTGATTTAGTGCGCATTTCCATAACACTGGGCGAAGCTACTCCAAGTCTAATTGCGTGACTTTATCGCTTCTTTAACTCAAGTATCTCACGCCCCAGCGCGGGCGGGGCAGTTGCACTGGAGAAGGGTGTTTATTTATTTTGGAAGTCAGAAATGAGGGGAGTGCAGGGGTGGATGAGTCTTCATCACTGGAATTAATTTAGGATTGCTTCTTACGGAATGAACTTTGTGAAAACTTCACTTTTCAATAGAAATTATTGAAATTAGTCAAATAAATTTTTATGGTGGTTATTCAGTCAAGCCCGAAACGTCATGAATTTAATAATAAGAATAGAGTAACCAATGGCTTTATTACTTTTTTAATGTATGATAAGTGGAGCACAATACCAATCGACACTTTGGGCGTCTTTCAGGTTGGTCGACTTGACTAAATAAATTCACAGCACTGACGAAGACCGATTAATTACAAACAAACGAAAAAAGTCATTCTTGCAGCTATTATGCATATAGGCTGAAAGCAATAAAGTAATAAATAAAAAACTCCGTAACTGTGTTATTACATTCTTAACTTTAGTAAGATATGTTTAAAGGATTTAAGAAAATGTAAAACCTAAAAAACATACACTAACACTTTGTTTACAGAAAACAAATAAGATAATATGCCTAACTATATGTTTTTGCAACAGTGTATGGTAAAATTTATCTGTTTTTAATAATGATCAAACATTAAAGCAGCAGTTTTGTAATGAGCCGTAATTTAATTTTATGTTGACCTCTACGTTTGGGAGTGTATGGTGGAAAAATCACGAACGCGGCATCGACGTCCGGTGATGAAACAATATTGTATTCTTTCCTGTAAGATAAATTGTACAGTTTTTAATATCAAAAGATATTACGATTTAAAAATGTAACCGGTGTAGTAGATAAGAATTCAAAATTTAATTCCAATAAGTATATAAATCCAATTTAATTCACTACACATAGGAAATATTTTACGGTGGCCGATGCACCATACCCTGGAATGCATAAACGGGTAATTATAGGAAAGTTATTCCTTTAGACAACTTAAGAAGATAGTCACAGACATTAGATTATGTCATGAAATTAAATTAATTACATTGATTTGTCATTCTTTTTCATCATTTATAGAATATTTTAATTTTAAAATCAAATCAAATAATCTTTATTGTTATAAGACTATAAATTAGAGCATTGACAACAAGTCACAATACAGAATAAAATATAAAAAAAAACCCTTAACATTCTATAGTGATCAACAGAGACGATACAACAGCATATTTAAAAACTAAAAAGAAAAATATCATCATTAAAGAAGTCTCGCACCCTGTAGTATTCTTTTTTTAAGGAACTATTTCAGGTTGATTCTAAATTTAAATGCATCTGAAAAATGTTTTAGGTTGGGAGGTAATTTGTTGTAAAGTGTAGGCCTAATTGAGGAGTAATAGGTTTGATTTTCAAAAATGGTTGTTCTATGGCGAGGAATGGTTATGGAAGATTGGTTACGAAAACTATACCAAGTAATTTGATAATTAAAGGGAAATTTGTCCTTGTTGTTTGCCAAAAAAGTTAGACAGTTTCAAAATATATCAAAATAAAATTTCATTAAACATTTTTCCTCTTATTGATACTGGTTATAAATAGTGATATGATCCAATCTGCATGTTGTCGTTCAGAAACATTTATGAATATAGTTGAGTAATTTTTAAGGACAATAAAAATTAATTTATTGATTTTTTTAAAATCATCTCAACTCTTACGAGCTTTTAGATTTCAGCTTTCCATGTAGCCTAACAGGCCTGAACTAAAATTTCTTCAGATCTGAATCAAAATTGTACTGAATTCAGAATATGAAATATTTTTCATTTAGATTCTTTAGAGTTTTTAAAAATCTTTTACAGACTAAAAGGATTTAAAATGTAACAAAAATACTAAAAAGTGGATAGGACGCATAATAGTATTACGGTGCAGGTTCGGGACTCGAACCTGCGACCGAAATACTTCCTTCCACCTGGGGATGAGTATACCACGCCTTTAACCCCTCGACCACGTCGGTTGGTACTGTAAGTTAAGCCAAGCAAGGTAAGTAGCTCAATCTCCAATAGAGCGTAGGAGATCAGTTGTCGTAATATCCGCTGAGTTATTTTTAAAAATTATGTTGTTTTATAAAATAGATTTATGACGATGTCCTTTCATCATCGTTTGATCTAAAATGTAAGAAGTATTTAAAAGTTTTTAATCGTACTATAGGCCTACACTTTTTACAGTTACGTATTTAATTGGATGGATTGATCGAATATGAGCGAAAACCTTACATAACTATATAAAAAGGTTACATACCTTGACGTCTGCAATTCCTTATAGTGAAACTTAGTTAACTATAGTTTCGGCTATCACGTAGCCATTTTCAAAACTAAATACGAAACTGACGAAACTGAACGAAAACCGACGAAACTTACATAACTGTTGGTCCCTCAGTGTATAGTGACAAATCCCGATTTAACTGACCGACGATTACGTCCGCAAGAAGCTTCATATCGACTTAAAACTTTCACAGTAGATTTTAGGCGTAGTTTTAAAGTAAAGTTCGTTTCTAAAGTGATTCTGTTAAGTAATAAAGTAATGAGGCGTAATTTAACTCCCCATAAGAAATGCATTGTGGGCTTTATGCATAAAGGTGCTTAAGGCTATATTATATGGTGCTTGAGTTGTTTGTTGTCAGACAGAGTGTTTTAAAATGTGTTATTAAAATCTATTTTCTGCCTTTTGTGATACTGCACTAAAAATAACAGAATTTAATTGTTATTTATGAAATATTTTGAATTAGGCTAGGTTATGAATAATATAAGGATGTATTTTGTAATGGAAGTATGTACCAAATCGTATTAAAAAATGTTTTAAAATAAGCAATATATAAAATTTTATTGATTTCCCAAAAGAATAACGTGGAGAGCTGTGTAGGAATTTTTATTGATACCAGTGAAGCTAAGTTATTTTTTTCAATATACTAAATCTTTTATTTTGTAAAGGTTTTTTAATGGTACCTTTAGTTGTAACTTATTTTGAAGTTGAAGACATAATGATATATTTTATTATGAGAGCAATGAAAGTACGAATAACCAATATAACTTACCTTGAATGAAAAAAACTTTAAAACTGTTTTATGTAGTTAATAACTTATACTATGCAATTTGATATTGATATATTTGTTATCTTTTATTTATTAATTTTTTATAGCTTGGAATTAGGATTAGGCCTATCTGATGACTTATGTTGTCGTTCATCCCCACACGCACGGAACAAGCGTACTCCTAGTATAGGAGTACAACGCCTTCTGTATATTCCTATAAAAATACTTTGATCGGTGCCAAGTTTTTCACGATTTACTTGAATTAACTTTAAAACACTCGTTTCACCCCCCCCCCCCCAGTACACTAGCCCACCCCTGCTCTAGTACTCCGTCCAACCGATGTTCTCTCTGCTCCTGTGCGACCCTCTCACTAAAGTGATGGACATGACCAGTGTGCTGGATCAGTCTAGTGTGACGCTGGGTGTCTACATCTCGGCTAGACACCAGACCAGTATCGCACCTGTCCGTCTAGACACCCCTGCTGTCACCGAGACACCGTGACGTTATCTTAAATAAACACCAAGCCAATGGGAAAATATGCACCCCATCATTGAAGAAATCCTGTAAGGTTGCAGCTATTAGCAACATAATATTTACACTAAATTTCTAGCTGACTTACCCGTGCTTCGCAACGGTACTAAAATTGCTTTTGTCTATATTGAGAGATTTTAGCACATAGTAAGTGTTCATAAAAAGGTTATACAAATTTAGTTGATAGCTGTTACCTGGCATGCTTTGCAATGACAATCTGAGGATTTTTTTGCCCTTCAGGTGAACTCGTTCGCTACGCTCATCGCCTCAAGTCTATAATATCCTTTAGTTTACCAATGTTCCCTCAATACTTTAAATGGGCACATCAGTTTATAAATTATCTAGCTGTTTCCCGTCACGTCTTCGCCCGTGATTGAATTTATTTTGTAGGTATAATTACGCTCACTCGCTGTCAAGCTCACCTTAGGCCTATACATTAGAAATCGCTGAAATACCTAAAAATTAGATTTTTTCATTGAATTTGTTTCTTAGCAACCATAAAAAAAAAGATAAAATAGACATTTTTAGGTTTTTTTACAAACTATGCCCTCTTGGTCAGAACCTTTTGGACAGATTTTCACCAAACTTCACACAAACCATCTTTGAATAATAGACACCATTGACACTATATAACACCATTCTTGTATATTTTTTATATACTGATGAATAAAGAAAATTTGAATTGAATTGAATAAAACTTAGTCTAATAATGACTGAAAGTTTCATTACAATCTGTCGCGAGCGGTTTCGAAGTCCATAGTCAACATACATATATACATACTTCCTCTTTTATAGATAGGCAGTAGTGGGGTTTGCCCACTCCTGGTCCAGGTCAAGGTCAGCGGTTGTAACTGTTGTAGGGGTAGTAGCGGCTGGGGGTTTTCTTTGACAGTGATGGGTGGGTTTTGGAAGTGGGTCAAGGTCATCCAGAGGGGGTTTTTAAAATATATTTATTTAATAAAAACTCATCAGTGATTGAAGAATTGCTTTGTCATTATTTGTAGCAGTAATAGTTATTTTATTACTCTGTATGGGTGAATCCCGCTGTGTGTCCATAATTGCAAAAAAGGAGAGGTCCTAGGTGGTTACAGTGCAAGTTGATAGAGCAGAACAAGACATGTGTCTGAGGAAGAATGATCATATAAACCTGGTAATATAGTGAATAAGAATAATTGGATAGGATTGTCAATAGGTGTAACAAGATTGAAATTTTGATATTTCAGCATTTCAGTTAAGACAGAGTGTAAAATAGGATCAGTAGAACAAGTATTACAAAGGTTAGATTTTACAAAGTACAACGGGTGAAAACTGAAGTATTTTTTAAGCTTACTCAAAGTAGTATGCGGTTTTGAAATTGTGGAGTTAGATTGTTTCTGTAAAATGTGTTTTGTACGCAAAAGTTTTAAATGTAAAGTGTGCGAATCCATAATAATATTCAAAGGGGAGATGTGTACTCTCCAAAATTCAGCGAGTATATGATTAGTGCCCGCGAGTGTGTCTGAATATATAGAGACTAATTAGCATAATAAGCGCAAACATATGTTAGAGTAACAAGAGTAAGTAAAAAAAAAATGTTTGATAGTCTTAGAGACTTATGGATAGATGTTTACTGTCGCCCTATCGCCATTATAATGGCACACGCGCGAGGTACCGATGCCGCTTATATAGGGTAGTGTGAACCCCCCCCCCCCAACCCCCTCCCCTAAGAGAATGAGATAAAAGGGAAGAACTTTGAAGATTTTAGTTCTTTGTCGGGGCGGCAGCGTCGCGAAAGGTTCTAGTAGGGGGAAAGAAATAGTTAATAAATTTTTGTAAAATTTTTAAAAATTACCGCTAGTGGTAGAAGTTAGTTAATTATTTTATAAGGGTTTAAGAACTGTGTCGTAAAAACAGAAATAGAATATTACTAAATTTATTATTTTACCATAAGTCTCCAAATTAAATTAGACAATGATGTTCTAACAGGCAAACCAAAGTCATGGTTAAATCGATTGAGCTCCAATATTTTATAAAATCTTTAAGGTTACGAAATTAAATTTAACAACTTGAAACTGTTTCAAACACCTAACAAAATTAAATCATGGTATTTGCTCACCTTGGCTACTTTAATATTCAAAGTCAGCCTTGAAATTCAATGAAGTTGGAGGGTAGAATAACTGACAGCCAGCACTTCAAATTCACTCGGCGATCACCCAGACAAGACGGACAGTCTGGCCAAAAAGGATAAGGCACATGACAATCAGCTGATTGGTCGAATACAAAGGTTGGTGGCAGATAAGAGGTAGTGATTTGGTGGTCGCGGGTATAAGCTGGTTAGTGGACTTTTTGGAGTGCCTGCAAATTTGTCATGCAACTTCGCAGCATTACTGAATTACCGCTGGTATTGGCTGTTGTCGGTGTGCTCAACAACAGAGAAAATTCAAAGTTGCTTGATCAGCCCAACTTTTATGACCGAAATGTGGGCGGAAATAAAATAAATGCCACACTTGAAAGGGTTAAATTTCTATGAACAACTAACTATGCCTTTTTACAGTTAATGGCTGTTTTAAAAAGACGGTATAGGCTTAACATATTATAGTTTCTTTATTTGTGTGCAATTTTCGTTGTTATTTCGTTATCAAAATAGCAGCACATAAGACTAATGTTAAAAATTACGATTTTTAAACTTAAATTTAGAACAAATTTAATTTTTCCTGGGATTGAGCCTGTTTCTAAACTAATTTTTGGGCAAAAACACTTTTAAAGGTAAAGTATTAGTAAAATCTACCTGCCATATTTTGAGATTGTAAAATACACATCCCTTCAGACATTGCTTGTATAGTATAGATTTAATAAACAATAATAAAAAAATTACTAAAATTTGTAAAAAGTTACTAGTAATAACTGACCGTATATTTTACTTAAATTATTTTACAAGGATAATAGTACAAAATTTGCCTGGTAAATGTGTATGATTTATTGTAGCAATAGTAATATCAGTGACAGATTGTATTCTAAAAATTCTAAGCTTAAAAAGGATTGTTTAGTTGAAGACGAGCTCATTAGCTCTGCTTATTTACCTTTAAGATGAGCTTGTTAAGGAGTCTTAATGTAGGGCTAAGGGTGTTGTATAATGGTATAAGTAAAATTTTGATTATACCTCTGCTGGTAACAGCTGGCTTTATAATTTGGTGTTAAATATTTTATTATAAAATTAAATATTTGCGATTGTACAAATTACTCATTTGTTGTATCCTTTTAATAAAATTAAACTAAATATACATACCAATAAAGACTACTATTAAAAAGGAATGAACTATTTTCTAATATAATACTATTTATTAATTCATTTACTGATTAAAAGTGAAAGACACATGTTTATAATGGAGTATATGGTTTTTTTGACAATTAATTTAACTGTTTTTATGAATTATTTTATTTCGGTATTAAAATCCATAGGACTAATGTTAAAACTTTTAGAATTTCAATTTATGACTAGCTGTATACCCGCTCTTTGCATGGGTCGTGTGTAAAGTTTATTAAACAAATTATAACAATGCTTTCAGAAATTGAATATATCACCATCAGTTAGGTTATTTTAAATTAAGTTTTATGTCTAATAGGTCCCTGTTTAATAGCTCCCATGTTTAATAGCTCGTGTTTAAAGCCACCTTTGTCAAAATCTTGTTACATCTATTTTATTTGGTTTGGAAGTTATTACCATGAATGTTTTTTTTTTTTTTTTTTTTTTTTGCAGTTTGATTTAACATTTATATTCGTATAGCGATTTATTTTATAGTTCTATGAGTATAAACTCATAAACAATTTAAGAAAATTCAGATGTTTCAAAAATATTATAAATTATTAAATAAAAAACCTAATATCGAATAATTTATAGGATGTGACAATAGCTATATGCCAAATCCAATATACCCCACCCCTGCATATCGTGTTCTACCCATGAAAGATATGTACAGACATGGGCAACATTAAATCTAAATTAAATATGCAAACCAAGCAAAACAACGCAGCACTTGTTAGTAATGTATAGACACCGTACCAATGTAGATATTAGGTCTAATCAATTCAATATATGTCTTTAGATTTTACCTTCTTACCTAAAACCTCATGTATTGCCAATGTATACAAAACCGAATAAATAGGGAAATCTGTTGTTAAAAAATTTGACAATAAATGGAGGAAAATAAAGCATTGATGGTAGGATCACCTCTTTTTATTGCAGCAGGAAGCGTCCTTTTTACATTCTGAATGTCTAAATAAGTATATCTGTTTGTTTACACAAAATAAAAACAATAACAAACTTCTGCCAAAATATTCTAAGACCATCTGATTCTATTTAACCAATCAGCATAATCCTTGAATGAAAATTAAAGTGGTGCTATCAGTATTTTATGACCAGCCTCCTCACTTCTTCATAAGAACACTATTCAATATTCATATTTAGAACCAAGAATTAGTTGAATTTACTCACTGTATTTAGGCCAGTAAAAAGTTAAAGGGTTAGATTTGAATTATTTTATAATTATTAACATTTTAAATGTTGCAATCTGTGGTGAAAATTAAGAATTGTCTAATCCAGCTGATTAAAAAGCATAAATAAAAAGCTAGAATTAAATATTCTCATAAGATTAACATTGAACTAGTGCACTTGTTTTAAAAAATTTGACAATAAATGGAGGAAAATAAAGCATTGATGGTAGGATTACCTCTTTTAATTGCCGCAGGAAGCGTCTTTTTACATTCTGAATGTCCAAATAAGTATATCTGTTTGTTTACACAAAATAAAAACAATAACACACTTCTGCAAAAATATTCTAAGACCATCTGATTCTATTTAACCAATCAGCATAATCCTTGAATGAAAATTACAGTGGTGCTATCAGTATTTTATGACCAGCCTCCTCACTTCTTCATGAGAACACTATTCAATATTCATATTTAGAACCAAGAATTAGATGAATTTACTCACTGTATTTAGGCCAGTAAAAAGTTAAAGGGTTAGATTTGAATGATTTTATAGTTATTAACATTTTAAATGTTGCCATCTGTGGTGAAAATTAACAATTGTCTAATCCAGCTGATTAATAAGCATAAATAAAAACCTAAAATTAAATATTCTCATAAGATTAATATTGAACTAGTGCACTTGTTGCTTGATATCGAGCAATTTAGTTAAGGTATTTTTTATGTTTACACTTTTTCATTAGTTTGTTAACCAGCGCATCCTAAAAAATTCAAAATTATAACCTTTTTGGTATGAATATACAGATATTTTCAGTGGTATACTGTGTTTACCCGTTACAGCTGGTAACATGAAATCTTTTTTTAATTTCCTTCTCAATTTTAATCAAATGGAGAAATTTAGAACTTTAAGGGCGTCTAGGATCCTTCTGTTTGAATAAATTTCCATCAATTTACTATATAAATAATTTCTTGCCGGGTCCTATTGAATGACACTAAAATGATTAAAATTGGTTGAAAACTGTAGGAGGAGTTCCTTGTACAAAAAACCGTGTCGCGTATTAAATATGTATATGAATAAATAATTCTTTTACTATGAGGCAGAGCCTTTTTGACAAACCTTCAGCAGTTAAAAAATAGTTCTAATTGCACTATCTAAGAGTAATAAAAATTTTCATATAATGTATTAAAGCTCTTGTCCCTTGAAAAGAGATAAAGATTGGTATTTTAGCACAACTTGGTTAGTTTGACGTACTATGGGGCGAAGCCCTAAGGTTGCTAAGGCAATTAAAGTTACAATAAATATTTACACAACTTTAGTCTATGCCATGAAAAACATTCATACCATTAGGTAAAGTCGTTATCCCGTGAAAAGAGGACAAAATAGGACCCATGAGCATTACAGACAAAGAGAGAGAGACAGAGGAAAAGAAATTTAGATCACACCTCTTTTGGATTCTGCGATGCATGAAAAGTAAATACCAAAGTCGCAGCAGACCTGCATACTCAGCTAATTTCTAAAGTAAAAAATAATAAAAAATTTTGAGATTTTAAGCAATATACAAAAAAATCAAATTTTATTAATATACTTGAATTTGAATACAAAAGGTATTTAAGGACACAGAAGAACTTCTTTAAAGTATATAAATAACTTTATCTTTTGACATTACCACTAAATACCAAAAATAGTTACCCAAAATACGTACAAACAGGTTTTTAATTAAAAAGATATAAAAACAAACCTTTGTTTACTTTGAAAGGTTTAGCAGCAGTTTGTAATATGTGTTGTGTTTTAAAAGGTTTTAGGCTTATAAACTGTGTATTCACTATAGAAAACTGGTATTTAAAGTAAATAAATAAAAAAAAAACTCTGCTTTAAAGTTACATAAAATAAATCTAAAACAAGACTAGAAATGTTTTCTAGTACATCATATTTTTTTTAAACTTTGCCTAATATCTCTACTTGGTGTTTCATTAAATAAATATATCCATACCCTCTACGTCAAAGCCCCGCAAACAAAAGAGCTTCCGAACAACTCAATCTTACTTTTATAAACTCCCCACCCGTGTATATCCCCACTTTTCTATGTCGAGCCAACGGGTGGAAACTTACTTAACACATTACAACCCCTCTGCGTCTGCCTTGATTCATACCAGGTGGAACCCATGTACACCGCGACAGATGTCTGTTTGTTTCTCAACTCATCGATTCAACAATAACTATTTATGCTCTTTGTATAATTCTAAAGGAATTAAAAATGTTTTTTATATTGTTGCAAAATGACCACTTTTGGTCAATTTATAAAAATGTGGTTTAATTAATCACGTTAACCCAATAAAAATTTATTAAATTACTGGTGTAGTTTGGATTATTATTGGAGAGAGGTATGGAGAGGCATGAAAGTACTGGAAATGCTTTATAGACGAATTGAGTTTTTAACCATAGCCTAGATTAAATTTTTCCTTTTAACTGGTAGTTAATTATTATTAAAATTTTTATTTTATATGATTTAATCTATGAATTCTAAAGTCCAACCGTAGTATAGGTTTTATTTATAAATTTAATATGATTATTGTTTTGGTTCTAATTATATTTGTAAAGTAATAACAAAAGGGGTATGCTATATATGTTATAGTAATTTTGTTTTACTCGCAAAAATGTTTTAAGTTCCTAGCTAGTTGATTTTTGTTAACCAAGCCGACTATTGATCTGAATACGAGTATTACATAATGTTTACACAAACATTTCCTAGTATCATATAACCACAACCATACTTAACTTATTTTTGGTTAAAAATAAATAATGGATAAAACCCACAGGACATTTAAATCTTGGTAAAAATAAGGTAAAATTGACTAAAATAAAGCGAATTTAGCTTAATTTGGCTTTAAAGAAGCCTGTATTCTAGGTATATCATGGTATTTGTTTAGTTTTAGCGAATTTCCCTATAGGGAATACGCTATTACGGTAGTAGCCATGGTAAGACCTAAGCCCGGGACCACTTTACTTTTTTATTTTGAGGTCCCTAGAAGCCAAAAACACCGTTCGTTCATTTTCATATATATGTATATATATATATATATATATATATATATATATATATCTATATATATATATATATATATGTGTCCGTGGTACCGATAACTTTTGAAGCGGACCTCCGATTTTGATCAAATTTGGTATGAAGGTGTAAGACCAGGTCTATTTTCATGAGTTCGCAAACCAGCATTGTCGGGTTATGGGAACGGGGTTTTATGGGGTTTCAAAGGGGTCAAAATTGGGTTTTTGGCATTTTTGGACCTCAATTTTAAAAATTCATGAATTTTAACTAAAACCATTCGAAAGAGCTTAAAAAAACAAACAATTTGGTATTTTGAATTTTTAACTTAGCTTAAATGGTTACGGAGAAAATCCAAAAATGTGTTTTCCATGTTATTCTTATGGGAAATCAAGAAAACCCTATATATTACTTATTTGTTGACATAACTTAGTCAAATTTGGTATGTACATTATCTAGATAGGGTTTAATTTATACTTGCTTACAAAACCCATATGGCGGCAAACCTACATACTCACCCCCATGGGGTTTATGGGGAAAATAAAAATTGTCAGAGCTTGATACAATTTTGTGTTTACATTCACCAATTTATTGATTAACTTAGATTATCTAACAACGCCCCATGGCAGCAAACCTACATACTCGATCCTATGGTGTTTTTATGGGGAAAGTAAATAATCTAAAATTCCATTGGAAATTCGCTGAGTACGCAGGTCTGCTGCGACGGGGGTATTTATTATTATTTTTATTGTAAATGGTAATTTTCATGTTAAATGATAGGTGGTATTTAATTATTATTTATGCCCAATTTGCCTCATTTACTTGTATAACCATAAAAAAATAAGGATTCCAGCTTACGTTTACAATACATTCTAATTATTTTGTGCCTCATAACTTTGAATTCCATCTTAGTTTCTATAAAAAATAATGCTACAAACGGTTGTCATATGTTTAGATAATGGGCGTATTCGGATTTCAAATGAAGTGTTTTCTGTACTATGTTGTGTTTTAAAATAATTTTAAAGTTCTTTACACTTCATTTTGCTCTTGTCAAGGTAATTTATAGTTCTCTAGGCAATCTTAGACGCTCAAAAAAGCTTACGCAATCATATAACCAACCCAAAAAAAAGACGTGGTGTTCTGTATCTAATAGGCCACACTAAGGAAGACTAGAGTATGATTCATTGTGGACGTAGTAGCGCACTCTACCATGAGAGCGCTCACAAGACAATAATCTATTAGTTAGATTAAATTATGACTTTGTTGCAGATGGTCACCAGCAAAGAATCTCTCTCTTGTCCTCATACTGCACTCACACACCATACACAACCTATGACAGTTTCCATTACTGTACCAATTCTCACAATTATTAATGTAGGAACACTTTTTACATCCGCCTACTTTAGTGCTCATTTTGGAACCGAAGTAAACAAATTGGAAAAAAGCAGGATACTATGACAAAGTTTATATAACTTAGTTTATTTTTGTAAACATATGATTCAATCAAATATCTTCACCAGAATAACATTAAATTGTGAAAGCCCGTACGACAAAGTGTGAACAATAACAGGCTTTAGTAACTTAAAATAACGATTTTTTTAAGAAAAGCTTTTTATTGATACCAAATAAGATGGGTAACCAATGTTTAAAATGGCGTTTTAACAACACAATACTAAATACGAAATTTAATATCTCCCTCTCTCTCGTACTGTGTTTGGGCCTACTCCTCTGGCGCTATCTCTATTTGGTATTGACTGGCAACGACTCGTTATTTAAATTTAGACAGTCTTCTTTGCATTTTAGAGAGGGGCTTAAAATCTACATTAGACCAATCTTTTCTAACAATAAATGATTGACTATAACACAACTCATGTTATAAATTTTTATTGGTTTACACTTAAGAGTCGTTTTTAATCATTTATAATATCAGGTCTTGTATTAATTTTTATTCAATTGTATTTAAGCTACTTTGGTTATTGTTAACTGTTATATTCTTATAAATAGCAAAGCCAAAATATGGGCAAAAGCTTTTTCTATTTTGCTCCTTATTTTACTTAATTGTTTTTATATATTAGTGTGAATTAGTAGCATACCCCATTTATGTCCATTTTCCCGTGGTGCCGGCGGCGCGGTGCTGATGCATGGCCCAGTTGCAATGGGGTCAGTAGTAGGTCTATGATGTAATGTATAAAAGTTACGGAGAAAGTAGCGACCAAGGCCAGGGTTGAGGGGCAATGCCCGGCGACGCACACGACACAACAATGAGCTTCCATTCATTGGATGAAGTAAACCATTACTCTAAAATTGATTTATAAAATATTACCAAGGACCACAAAATATTAGAGATTCTATGCATACATAATACTTTCAGTGTAAGTATATAAGTATATATTTAAGCATTTGGATTATGAAATCAGTATATTTAAAACAGTAACGTCATCTTTACAGTTGAAATGACAAAAAATAAACAAATTAAATTTTTTATCCTCTAAAGCGAAGCCAAACCGTTATTTAAGAAATCCTCCACCCTTACCTACATTGAATAGTACAAAAAAGTAAGCCTGAAACAATTAACCATTTTTTTAAACAGTGTTTTAATACAGTTTAGGAATATTTTTTAAGTTTTTGGTGTCGTTAGATAGGGTTTGGTTTGTAGTTGTTTCCGAAAAAAAATTACGAGAAGTGGACTGAAAATAAAGGCGCAATCCACCATTGAAATCTAAAAAATTCCCATTCAAATAACATTGGGATTGAAAAAAGTATTTTAAACAGTTTTTAATAATCAGCTGTAAATATGTTTAGTTTTGGTGATTTAAAAGATTCACAATATTGTATTGGTCGGATGTGTGTGTGTGTGTGTGTGTGTGTGTGTGTGTGTGTGTGTGTGTGTGTGTGTGTGTGTATACCTAATTGGTAATTATGGCCTTTCATTCCACCGAGCACCGAGACACCACCGTATGACCTTTTTTTAAGCTAAATGAATAAATGATGTCGTGGCATGTCTTTTTTCTAATGAAAGAATCTAAATCCGGTTAAAAACGCGATTTATGCCATTTAGATGTGTCTAACTAAGCCACACTAAAAATGCTTTCCTGACCATAAGTACAATACGTGTTTCCTTGTTATTAATTGTGTCAAAATTTCATCCGAATTCTAATGGTAAAGTTATTTCTAGAATAGGTATTTGCACTAATGGGTTTGACACAGTTAAGACAAAATTTACTATTCATGTGTTCTTCTGTTAATATCCACTTTTTATTAAACAAAGAAAAATAGGTTTGACACAGTAGAGACAACATTTACTATTCATGTGTTTTACCGAATTTTCCGAATTGGGATATGTTAATATTTCAATCATTAACCAATATTTTTTCGATGAAACTTAGAATTCAGCTTCATTTGGTTGAGATTCATCCATTTATGATTAAAAAAACCTTGGTTTTTCTTGGTTGGCTTATCATGGCAGCAAACCTGCACACTCTTTTACCATATAAATGATATGGAGAATAGGCAAGCTTCTTTAGCAATGGACAGATATTGATGAAACTTAGTATATGGCTTCATATGCTCGAAATAAATTTTTTATGATAATAACCTACTTTTAGTATTCTCCATGGCAGTATAACTGCATACTATCCCTATATTTATCATAAGGAGAATAGACATTTATTTCCCTATTTATGAGCATGTGATTTTATTTCATTTACAGTTTTATGTGGTAAAAACTAATATTTCTAATTTGGAAATTTGCTGACTACGCAGGTCTGCTGTGACGGACGTATTTTTTCCATTAATATCCACTTCAATGTCTTTTATTAAACAAAGAAATTAATCATACTCTAGTCTACCTTCGTGTTTTTTTTTAGGTTGATTATACAATTGCGTAAGCTATTTTCGAGCGTCTAAGATTGCCTAGAGAACTATAAATTACCTTGACAAGAGCAAAATGAAGTGTAAAGAACTTTAAAATTATTTTAAAACACAACATAGTACAGAAAACACTTCATTTGAAATCCGAATACGCCCATTATCTAAACATATGACAACCGTTTGTAGCATTATTTTTTATAGAAACTAAGATGGAATTCAAAGTTATGAGGCACAAAATAATTAGAATGTATTGTAAACGTAAGCTGGAATCCTTACGTACGGGTGTTTCTTGGCGACCCCGGGGTACCTGAGCCAAGCTGTGAGACCCTCCTCACAGTTCTTCCCGAGCTAGGGCCTTTCTTCTCATCTTTCAGGTCTCAGCTCACCGTCTTTATTCTTTCCTGAGCTAACCTTGCTCACCTTCTTGTTTTCGACCCCGAATCAAGGGTGTCTTTCCACCTTCTTTCGACCGGCGCATGCTGGGGGGTCCTGGGAGTGTCCCTGTTGTGTTGCAGGGACTGATGTGTGCCTCGCACTGCCGATGGTCTCCTCCAGTGTGTCGTCAGAAGCCAGCCGCTTCGGACCTTAGTCAGGGAGTGCGGCATGGATGCAGGGATCGGACTCTGCATTGCCACGGTGCGACCCCCAGCACGTCCGGCACATTTTGTGTATCGGTGCTGGGCAAACGGAGGTTCGGGCCCCGGAGTACCGGGGTAGGGGTGTCTTATCTCCTACGGGGGGTAGACCTCCGAGGGTGTACCCGCTCTCGGCCGATGAAGGGCCGCCTCTTGCCGCACGATGCGCTGGTGACATGAAAGCATGGATTCTACTAAACGAAACACGAAGAACGTAATGGAGAATGAGCAAGCCGCTTTTAGGCGAAGCTCTATTGTGCAGAGGTCTCCGACCTCGAAGACTGGGACGCCGACAGTGGGAATTAAAACCTCCCCCCCACCGGTGCCGTTCAAGACGGTAAGTGACGCCGGATCGACGTCCGAGCCTGAAAAGAAGGAAGTGGAGGTCAATCTAGTGATGGAGGTGACCAATCCGGTAACACCTTTAGCCAATACCCAAGGGATTCCTCCCAGGAAGAGCCCTCTTCGTGCGGCATTCGAGCTGCAAATGCTTCGGCAGCAGCAGGACGACGCCCACGAGGAGGAAGACTCATGTCTGAAGAAGATGAAAGCTCTTTTGAAGGAGATGGCCAAGGCCCTCTTAATTCAAAAGAACGTGAACAAGGCGATAAAAGAGGGGATCCCGAAACTCGAAGATGCTCTAGAAGAAATTGAGGAATGCCGGAAAATCAGGCTAAAGGCAGTGAAGCAGGAGCGCGATGTCACGAACCGAGTCATCTCTGCTTCGCCTCAAGCTCACCTGGCTGAGTCCCAGACTCAAGCCAGAAAGCGAAAGAAGAGGCAGAGCGGTTCTTCGCCGGGAAGCCCTGAGCTTGTTGAGGTGGACTCAGTGCCGAGACCGGTTTTTGTCACTGCGGCATCGCAGACATCTCCTGTCCAGGCCACTCAATCCGCCCCGGGCGCTGTCATGATTCCAGCGGCTACTCCTGCAGAGGTTCCTGCTCCGGCGGCTAATCCTGCCTTGGCAGCAAACTCTGCCTCAACACCTTTGGGGGGCTGGAAGACGCGCCTGTCTAAGAAAGAAAGGAGGAGGCAGAAGCAAGCGGAGGCAGCTTCGAAAAGTGCGTCGAGGGTGGAGCGGACGCAAGTCTCAAACCCGGTTGGGGAGGCCTCTGGCAAGTCTGTCAGAAAGCCTAAACAACCCAGGCCTAAGAAGCCCAGGACGGAGGCAATCTTGATCAAGCCCTTAGGGGGGCGATCTTTTGCCGATGTTCTGGGTCAGATTAGATCGCAGGCCAAACCGGAAGAGACCGACACCGTTATCAAGTCTATTCGGCGAACCCAGAACGGGGATGTCCTCCTCGAACTGGGGAAGTCGAGTGACAAGATCGGTTTTGCCGCTTCCCTCAAGACTGCACTTGGGGACAAAGGCTCCATCAAGGCCCTAGAACCGAAGTGTTCGGTCGAGATTCGGGACCTTGATGCCCTCTCCACCGAAGATGAGGTGACCCGTGCGATCCAGGTGGCACTCCCGGAGATACCGGCTGACGGAGTGAGGGTATGGCTGACAAAGCCAAACCGAAGTCAACTCCGGATGGGCGAAAAGCACGCTAATAAGCTGCTTAGCCTTCAGCACCTTAGAGTCGGTTGGGTCAGTTGCAGGCTCAAACGGAGGGTGGTAGTTTCGAGATGCTTCCGCTGTCTCGGTTTCGGCCACTCCTCCCGAAACTGTAAAGGGCCCGACAGGAGTGCCAACTGCTTCCAGTGTGGAAGCCAGGGCCACAAACGTAAGGAATGTTCCTCGAGCCCCTCCTGCTTCCTCTGCAAGGATTCAGGCTCCAGTGCCCTCGGTCACTTACCCGGGTCTGGTCAGTGCGGTGCCTTCAGAGCCGCACTTGAACAGGCAAAAGGCAGCGGACGGTAATTCGCATCCTACAGGCCAACCTTCACAGATCCTGGGGAGCTGATAACCTTCTAGATCAGCTCGCCCGAGAACTTGGTGCTGACGCGCTCCTTATCAGCGAACAGTATCGGGACAGAGACCCAAACATTTGGATCTCCGACAGCCTCGGTACTGCTGCATTTTGGGCACGTAATACACGAGATGTCTTGGTGCGGAGTCACGGGCGCGGCCGAGGATTCGTCTGGGTTCGGTGTAGGGACGTGACTATCTTCAGTTGCTACCTCACCCCCAACGAGGCCGTCCAGGACTTCCGCGACAAGATAGATAGTCTAGAGGAGTGCGTTCTCGGCACCACCGGGCATGTCGTCATTGGTGGCGATTTCAACGCCAGGGCCGTCGAGTGGGGAATGCCCTCTACCAGCTCCCGGGGGAAATACATCCTGGATTTCATCGCCAGGGCCGGTCTTGTCGTCCTTAACCAGGGCGACACACCTACTTTTCGGCGCCCCGGGCAGAGAGGCACGATCCCCGACGTCACCTTTGCGTCTGAGTCGCTCCTTCCGAGGATCTCTGGCTGGAGGGTTGTGGAGGACTACACGGGTAGCGACCACCAATACGTCGTTTTTGACCTGCATGATCAGGCAAATCGTCGAGTTTCCGCATCTCGGGAAGGGCCACGCCGGTGGAACACCAACAAACTGGACGTGGTCAAGTTCACCGAAGTCATCTCTCGGGGAGCGCAGGGGAATCCTGGTGAGGCTGGGGCCGAGGCACTAGTAACATCCACGATGGAACTGATCGTCTCGGCCTGCGACCAGTCTATGCCGCGAAGGAAACCCCGACGCGACAAACAATGCGTTTACTGGTGGACTGAAGAGATTGCGGAACTCAGAAGAACATGTTTAAGAACTAGACGAGCCGCCACAAGAGCGAGAATTCCCGCAGACAGAGTTCGTAAGTCGGAGGCCTATAAAGCTGCGAGAAAATCTCTCCGCCAGGCGATCAACAGGAGCAAGGCGAATAGCTGGAGGAGACTTCGTGACGACGTTGACTCCGACCCGTGGGGCCTGGGTTACAAACTTGTAACACAGAAACTCGGCGCCCGATCTCCACCTTCCATCATGGAGGGCGCCACCATGGGGAGGATCGTCGCTGCGTTGTTTCCTGAACATCCACAGCGACCGCCGGTTGACTTCGGACGGGTAGAGGACATTCCACTCTTCACCTTCGAGGAGCTGGAAACCTCCGTTCTCTCCCTGAAGAGCAACAAGGCTCCTGGCCCGGACGGGATTCCCAGTGAGGCTTTAAAGAAAGTATTTTCAATCAACGCTGACTTGTTGTTGAGAATGTACAATGCATGTTTAGTAGAAGGGGTGTTTCCGGCTCCCTGGAAAACAGCCAGGCTTGTACTGATCAGCAAGGGCAAAGGTGATCCCGAGCTGCCGTCGTCCCACAGGCCTCTCTGCATGTTGGACACGGCTGGAAAGCTGTTCGAGAAGCTGATCCGTTCCCGCCTGACTTCTGCCGTGGAAGCTGCCGGGGACTTATGCCCCCGTCAGTACGGCTTCAGAAAGGGACGGTCAACGATCGACGCTGTCACCGAAGTTCAGAGAGCTGTGGAGAGAGCCGAGAGCCACAACCATTTCTCCCGCCGAGTAGTGCTTCTTGTTACGCTTGATGTCAAGAATGCCTTCAACTCGGCGAGGTGGGTCGATATGTTGGATGCGCTTCGAAACACCTTTCGTATTCCTGCATATCTGTTGCGGCTCATCGAGGATTATCTACGCTCTCGAAGCTTGATTTATGACACGAGGGACGGAACGCGGACGGTGGAAGTCACTTCTGGTGCCGCACAAGGTTCAATACTCGGCCCGGATCTCTGGAACGTTGCCTATGACAGCCTCCTGAGGTCCGAGATGCCTGAGGAAACCACTTTGGTTGGGTACGCCGATGACGTCGCAGCTCTCATAGCTGCACGCAACGTTGAGCTGGCCCAACTAAAGTTGAACCGAGTCATGCGTGTGGTCAACACCTGGATGTCAGATCACGGTCTCTCGCTTGCTCTCAGTAAGACGGAGATTGTGATCCTCACGAAGAAGAGGATCGACACCGTCGTGCCACTCCGAGTGGGAAGGGAGGTGGTCACATCAACTCGTGCCGCCAAATACCTTGGGGTTATGGTGGACACCAAGTTAAGCTGGAGGGATCAGATCTTCCGTACGGCGGACAAGGCCGCTAAGGTAGTCACTTACCTTAGTAGGCTGATGGCCAATGTCGGGGGTCCCCGATCCAGCAGAAGACGTCTGTTGATGTCCGCGGTCCAGTCCGTGCTCCTTTACGGGGCAGAGGTGTGGGCAGGCGCTCTAGATAAGGAGTGCTACAGGTTGCGACTCGCCCGGGTTCAGCGTCAAGCTGCGCTTCGGGTGTGTTCCGCCTACCGGACAGTGTCCGAGCCTGCCGTCCTGGTGGTCGCCGGAGTCATCCCTGTCAAGCTCTTGGCAGGGGAGAGGAAAGCGATTTATCAGAGACAAGGCGAGATCGGCAAGGACACGGCAAGAACAGAAGAGCGCTCCCGAACCTTCCAGCAGTGGCAACACAGCTGGGAGCACGACACCCGAGGACGATGGACTGCGCGACTCATCGAGCAGGTCCAACCATGGGTAGAAAGGCGGCATGGCGAGGTGGACTACTTCCTCACGCAGTTCCTGACAGGTCACGGCTATTTCAAGTCGTACCTGAACCGGATTGGCAAGACCGGTTCACCGGATTGCATCTACTGCCCGGGCGTTCCCGATGACGCGGAACACACCTTCTTCCGCTGTTCGCGTTGGGAAAGGCCCCGCCTGGAGGCCACAAGAAAACTCGGTGTTTTTTCGGTGGACACGGTCTGCCAAAAGATTATGGAGGATGAGGGCAACTGGGATTGTTTGTCACAGTTCGTCCGGGGCATACTCCTGGAAAAGAAAACCGATCTGGACCGCGAAGTGGCCCAGATCCCTTGATCGAGCGGCTGGATAAGGAGCGAGCCCCACGGGCGTAAGCCAAATTTAGGCCTAGCCTGACGTAATGTGACAAACAATTCCAGGTTAGATTCCTAAAGAGTAGAGGAGGTTTTTTAGTGGGTAAACTCGTTTTTAGGGGAGCCCCACACTACAGGCTGGCCACCTGTGTGCGTAATGCATTTTTCCGCC
Organism: Neoaliturus tenellus; assembly: GCA_030545055.2. Taxonomy (NCBI): domain Eukaryota; kingdom Metazoa; phylum Arthropoda; class Insecta; order Hemiptera; family Cicadellidae; genus Neoaliturus; species Neoaliturus tenellus. The sequence goes on from JAQYXR010000373.1 coordinate 36,288, forward strand.
TCTCCCTCAAAAAAAAAAAAAAAAAAAAAAAAGCTGGAATCCTTATTTTTTTATGGTTATACAAGTAAATGAGGCAAATTGGGCATAAATAATAATTAAATACCACCTATCATTTAACATGAAAATTACCATTTACAATAAAAATAATAATAAAAACTAAACAAATACCATGATATTCCTAGAATACAGGCTTCTTTAAAGCCAAATTAAGCTAAATTCGCTTTATTTTAGTCAATTTTACCTTATTTTTACCAAGATTTAAATGTCCTGTGGGTTTTATCCATTATTTATTTTTAACCAAAAATAAGTTAAGTATGGTTGTGGTTATATGATACTAGGAAATGTTTGTGTAAACATTATGTAATACTCGTATTCAGATCAATAGTCGGCTTGGTTAACAAAAATCAACTAGCTAGGAACTTAAAACATTTTTGCGAGTAAAACAAAATTACTATAACATATATAGCATACCCCTTTTGTTATTACTTTACAAATATAATTAGAACCAAAACAATAATCATATTAAATTTATAAATAAAACCTATACTACGGTTGGACTTTAGAATTCATAGATGAAATCATATAAAATAAAAAAGTAAATGAGGCAAATTGGGCATAAATAATAATTTAATACCACCTATCATTTAACATGAAAATTACCATTTATAATAAAAATAATAATAAAACCTAAACAAATACCATGATATTCCTAGAATATAGGCTTCTTTAAAGCCAAATTAAGCTAAATTCGCTTTATTTTAGTCAATTTTACCTTATTTTTACCAAGATTTAAATGTCCTGTGGGTTTTATCCATTATTTATTTTTAACCAAAAATAAGTTAAGTATGGTTGTGGTTATATGATACTAGGAAATGTTTGTGTAAACATTATGTAATACTCGTATTCAGATCAATAGTCGGCTTGGTTAACAAAAATCAACTAGCTAGGAACTTAAAACATTTTTGCGAGTAAAACAAAATTACTATAACATATATAGCATACCCCTTTTGTTATTACTTTACAAATATAATTAGAACCAAAACAATAATCATATTAAATTTATAAATAAAACCTATACTACGGTTGGACTTTAGAATTCATAGATTAAATCATATAAAATAAAAATTTTAATAATAATTAACTACCAGTTAAAAGGAAAAATTTAATCTAGGCTATGGTTAAAAACTCAATTCGTCTATAAAGCATTTCCAGTACTTTCATGCCTCTCCATACCTCTCTCCAATAATAATCCAAACTACACCAGTAATTTAATAAATTTTTATTGGGTTAACGTGATTAATTAAACCACATTTTTATAAATTGACCAAAAGTGGTCATTTTGCAACAATATAAAAAACATTTTTAATTCCTTTAGAATTATACAAAGAGCATAAATAGTTATTGTTGAATCGATGAGTTGAGAAACAAACAGACATCTGTCGCGGTGTACATGGGTTCCACCTAGTGATGTAAAACGCCCTGGCGTTTAAATCTCAGGGCAAATGCCCAGGGCATTTGCCCAAATAACCGCCCAAAATCCATAAGTGCCGGGCGTTTATCCAGTTTAAGGCTAATAAACCTGATTAATGGAAATTAAAATGAACACTACTCTTCTAGTAAACTTTTTGAACCTCTACATTAGATATTTACATAATAGCCTATATTCAAAAAAAAATAATTACTTGTATAATTTTAATTAGGCTATATTGGTAGGAAGTCATCACTAGAGAGTCAACACTTTTCTTTTGTCAACAAGAAGAAATAATTTAGACTGAAAATAACTTCATAGGATTATTTTTATTTAAAAAATCTGGCTAATGTAATAGAATTAATTTACATTTGTTTATTACTCACAATGAATCAGTCTTAACTTAACGGTTGTGAGGTTGTAATTTGGTTCCGGTTGGGTTTGTGGCAAATTGCTTAGAACCTAGTGGAGGTCGTCAGGAAAACTGCAATAGGCTACGTCATATGATACATCATTTTAAAGTACATTGCATTCTGAGCAATTTGCCACAAACCCGACCTCAAAAGGTAGAGTGGATTGGGAGTTATTGCATTTTTTTGTTTTCAGCAATATGATTTTAATACAAAGTTTGACACCTGCTATTTTTTACTCGGTCATTCTTTTGAGATCGGGTTTGCGGCTTGTTCTCCAGTCCCAAAGACCTTTAATTTGATGTACATATTGACATATGCTTACATTTAAGATTTTCTTCTTACTCCTTGTGGACCGTCCCCCCTTCAAGATCCAAGGACACTAAGTACAGTACACTCTCGTTCATCGGACTCGGCGACATCAGAACTCCGCTTCATGGGAACTGAAAATCTGGATATCATTATTTTTTTTTCTTACAAAATAAATATTTTTTTCCGTTTTAGCGCCTTCAATTTCCATTCGTTCTATCCGCACAACAGTGAAGTATCATATTTTGCATCAAACGTCAGCAGGCGTTTTCCATAATCTGTACCCATCGATGTGATTTACGAGGCCGTCGAGTATTCGCACAAAAATAGAAAGAGGAAGGGGGCCGGAAGTGAACATCCGTTTCGACCGCTTCCCAAACTCAAACTGTCATTCAGTCTGTCACGCGTCGCGACTGCACCTGTGTTACGTGGAAGTCAGTTGACTGCTAGAATATGGGTAGAATATGAATATGGAATATGAGAATAAAGATTTTGCATCTTTATTTGCTGCGTTGTTGTTATTCCTATAGGTTCATTGTTACCATGTTCAAAGTTTGACTGCCTTATTTTCATAAAATCTCTTGTGTTATCTTAAAAACAAAAGTTAATACAATCACGATAGGTCACCGTACGGGCGGAAATGATGACTCACGACGGACTCCGCTTCATCGGAATTTTTTGACATCCGAACCGGCCGTCCGCCACATTAGTTCCGATGAACGAGAGTGTACTGTACTTTAGGAAGTAGTCTTAGTCACTCAAAATCAATATGCAACGTTTTAGTTTTGTTACTTAAATACTTTTAAAAATATTAAATCGTCTCCAGACTTTTTTCCACCCTGTATATGAATAAAAATAATTTTATAGGTCCCTTTTTATGTTAGGAAATTTACATAGTGGTTAAAAAGCACTTGTTTTACTAACAAAACCTTAATACTTAACTTTAAATTTAATTAATTAGTCATTATAAATTTATCTTATGCACATATTTATGAATTACAGAGTAGAAACCTGCTTAATCAGTAAATAAGATTTTATATAACAATTTAGAAAAATATTTATTTAAAATACCACACTGAAAATATTACAGGTTTTATTGTATTGCGCCTTAAACTGAACTTTTTATAAACGCCCAGTTTTTGGGCGCTTAAAATCGCTTTGGGCAAATGCCCGGGCAAATGCCCATTTATAAACGACCCGCCCACTGGGCATTTGCCCGGCCCACATCACTAGTTCCACCTGGTATGAATCAAGGCAGACGCAGAGGGGTTGTAATGTGTTAAGTAAGTTTCCACCCGTTGGCTCGACATAGAAAAGTGGGGATATACACGGGTGGGGAGTTTATAAAAGTAAGATTGAGTTGTTCGGAAGCTCTTTTGTTTGCGGGGCTTTGACGTAGAGGGTATGGATATATTTATTTAATGAAACACCAAGTAGAGATATTAGGCAAAGTTTAAAAAAAATATGATGTACTAGAAAACATTTCTAGTCTTGTTTTAGATTTATTTTATGTAACTTTAAAGCAGAGTTTTTTTTTTATTTATTTACTTTAAATACCAGTTTTCTACCAGTTTTCTATAGTGAATACACAGTTTATAAGCCTAAAACCTTTTAAAACACAACACATATTACAAACTGCTGCTAAACCTTTCAAAGTAAACAAAGGTTTGTTTTTATATCTTTTTAATTAAAAACCTGTTTGTACGTATTTTGGGTAACTATTTTTGGTATTTGGTGGTAATGTCAAAAGATAAAGTTATTTATATACTTTAAAGAAGTTCTTCTGTGTCCTTAAATACCTTTTGTATTCAAATTCAAGTATATTAATAAAATTTGATTTTTTTGTATATTGCTTAAAATCTCAAAATTTTTTATTATTTTTTACTTTAGAAATTAGCTGAGTATGCAGGTCTGCTGCGACTTTGGTATTTACTTTTCATGCATCGCAGAATCCAAAAGAGGTGTGATCTAAATTTCTTTTCCTCTGTCTCTCTCTCTCTTTGTCTGTAATGCTCATGGGTCCTATTTTGTCCTCTTTTCATGGGATAACGACTTTACCTAATGGTATAAATGTTTTTCATGGCATAGACTAAAGTTGTGTAAATGTTTATTGTAACTTTAATTGCCTTAGCAACCTTAGGGCTTCGCCCCATAGTACGTCAAACTAACCAAGTTGTGCTAAAATACCAATCTTTATCTCTTTTCAAGGGACAAGAGCTTTAATACATTATATGAAAATTTTTATTACTCTTAGATAGTGCAATTAGAACTATTTTTTAACTGCTGAAGGTTTGTCAAAAAGGCTCTGCCTCATAGTAAAAGAATTATTTATTCATATACATATTTAATACGCGACACGGTTTTTTGTACAAGGAACTCCTCCTACAGTTTTCAACCAATTTTAATCATTTTAGTGTCATTCAATAGGACCCGGCAAGAAATTATTTATATAGTAAATTGATGGAAATTTATTCAAACAGAAGGATCCTAGACGCCCTTAAAGTTCTAAATTTCTCCATTTGATTAAAATTGAGAAGGAAATTAAAAAAAGATTTCATGTTACCAGCTGTAACGGGTAAACACAGTATACCACTGAAAATATCTGTATATTCATACCAAAAAGGTTATAATTTTGAATTTTTTAGGATGCGCTGGTTAACAAACTAATGAAAAAGTGTAAACATAAAAAATACCTTAACTAAATTGCTCGATATCAAGCAACAAGTGCACTAGTTCAATATTAATCTTATGAGAATATTTAATTTTAGGTTTTTATTTATGCTTATTAATCAGCTGGATTAGACAATTGTTAATTTTCACCACAGATGGCAACATTTAAAATGTTAATAACTATAAAATCATTCAAATCTAACCCTTTAACTTTTTACTGGCCTAAATACAGTGAGTAAATTCAACTAATTCTTGGTTCTAAATATGAATATTGAATAGTGTTCTCATGAAGAAGTGAGGAGGCTGGTCATAAAATACTGATAGCACCACTGTAATTTTCATTCAAGGATTATGCTGATTGGTTAAATAGAATCAGATGGTCTTAGAATATTTTTGCAGAAGTGTGTTATTGTTTTTATTTTGTGTAAACAAACAGATATACTTATTTGGACATTCAGAATGTAAAAAGACGCTTCCTGCGGCAATTAAAAGAGGTAATCCTACCATCAATGCTTTATTTTCCTCCATTTATTGTCAAATTTTTTAAAACAAGTGCACTAGTTCAATGTTAATCTTATGAGAATATTTAATTCTAGCTTTTTATTTATGCTTTTTAATCAGCTGGATTAGACAATTCTTAATTTTCACCACAGATTGCATCATTTAAAATGTTAATAATTATAAAATAATTCAAATCTAACCCTTTAACTTTTTACTGGCCTAAATACAGTGAGTAAATTCAACTAATTCTTGGTTCTAAATATGAATATTGAATAGTGTTCTTATGAAGAAGTGAGGAGGCTGGTCATAAAATACTGATAGCACCACTTTAATTTTCATTCAAGGATTATGCTGATTGGTTAAATAGAATCAGATGGTCTTAGAATATTTTGGCAGAAGTTTGTTACTGTTTTTATTTTGTGTAAACAAACAGATATACTTATTTAGACATTCAGAATGTAAAAAGGACGCTTCCTGCTGCAATAAAAAGAGGTGATCCTACCATCAATGCTTTATTTTCCTCCATTTATTGTCAAATTTTTTAACAACAGATTTCCCTATTTATTAGGTTTTGTATACATTGGCAATACATGAGGTTTTAGGTAAGAAGGTAAAATCTAAAGACATATATTGAATTGATTAGACCTAATATCTACATTGGTACGGTGTCTATACATTACTAACAAGTGCTGCGTTGTTTTGCTTGGTTTGCATATTTAATTTAGATTTAATGTTGCCCATGTCTGTACATATCTTTCATGGGTAGAACACGATATGCAGGGGTGGGGTATATTGGATTTGGCATATAGCTATTGTCACATCCTATAAATTATTCGATATTAGGTTTTTTATTTAATAATTTATAGTATTTTTGAAACATCTGAATTTTCTTAAATTGTTTATGAGTTTATACTCATAGAACTATAAAATAAATCGCTATACGAACATAAATGTTAAATCAAACTGCAAAAAAAAAAAAACATTCATGGTAATAACTTCCAAACCAAATAAAATAGATGTAACAAGATTTTGACAAAGGTGGCTTTAAACACGAGCTATTAAACATGGGAGCTATTAAACAGGGACCTATTAGACATAAAACTTAATTTAAAATAACCTAACTGATGGTGATATATTCAATTTCTGAAAACATTGTTATAATTTGTTTAATAAACTTTACACACGACCCATGCAAAGAGCGGGTATACAGCTAGTCATAAATTGAAATTCTAAAAGTTTTAACATTAGTCTTATGGATTTTAATACCGAAATAAAATAATTCATAAAAACAGTTAAATTAATTGTCAAAAAAACCATATACTCCATTATAAACATGTGTCTTTCACTTTTAATCAGTAAATGAATTAATAAATAGTATTATATTAGAAAATAGTTCATTCCTTTTTAATAGTAGTCTTTATTGGTGATCATGTATATTTAGTTTAATTTTATTAAAAGGATACAACAAATGAGTAATTTGTACAATCGCAAATATTTAATTTTATAATAAAATATTTAACACCAAATTATAAAGCCAGCTGTTACCAGCAGAGGTATAATCAAAATTTTACTTATACCATTATACAACACCCTTAGCCCTACATTAAGACTCCTTAACAAGCTCATCTTAAAGGTAAATAAGCAGAGCTAATGAGCTCGTCTTCAACTAAACAATCCTTTTTAAGCTTAGAATTTTTAGAATACAATCTGTCACTGATATTACTATTGCTACAATAAATCATACACATTTACCAGGCAAATTTTGTACTATTATCCTTGTAAAATAATTTAAGTAAAATATACGGTCAGTTATTACCAGTAACTTTTTACAAATTTTAGTAATTTTTTTATTATTGTTTATTAAATCTATACTATACAAGCAATGTCTGAAAGGATGTGTATTTTACAATCTCAAAATATGGCAGGTAGATTTTACTAATACTTTACCTTTAAAAGTGTTTTTGCCCAAAAATTAGTTTAGAAACAGGCTCAATCCCAGGAAAAATTAAATTTGTTCTAAATTTAAGTTTAAAAATCGTAATTTTTAACATTAGTCTTATGTGCTGCTATTTTGATAACGAAATAACAACGAAAATTGCACACAAATAAAGAAACTATAATATGTTAAGCCTATACCGTCTTTTTAAAACAGCCATTAACTGTAAAAAGGCATAGTTAGTTGTTCATAGAAATTTAACCCTTTCAAGTGTGGCATTTATTTTATTTCCGCCCACATTTCGGTCATAAAAGTTGGGCTGATCAAGCAACTTTGAATTTTCTCTGTTGTTGAGCACACCGACAACAGCCAATACCAGCGGTAATTCAGTAATGCTGCGAAGTTGCATGACAAATTTGCAGGCACTCCAAAAAGTCCACTAACCAGCTTATACCCGCGACCACCAAATCACTACCTCTTATCTGCCACCAACCTTTGTATTCGACCAATCAGCTGATTTGTCATGTGCCTTATCCTTTTTGGCCAGACTGTCCGTCTTGTCTGGGTGATCGCCGAGTGAATTTGAAGTGCTGGCTGTCAGTTATTCTACCCTCCAACTTCATTGAATTTCAAGGCTGACTTTGAATATTAAAGTAGCCAAGGTGAGCAAATACCATGATTTAATTTTGTTAGGTGTTTGAAACAGTTTCAAGTTGTTAAATTTAATTTCGTAACCTTAAAGATTTTATAAAATATTGGAGCTCAATCGATTTAACCATGACTTTGGTTTGCCTGTTAGAACATCATTGTCTAATTTAATTTGGAGACTTATGGTAAAATAATAAATTTAGTAATATTTTATTTCTGTTTTTACGACACAGTTCTTAAACCCTTATAAAATAATTAACTAACTTCTACCACTAGCGGTAATTTTTAAAAATTTTACAAAAATTTATTAACTATTTCTTTCCCCCTACTAGAACCTTTCGCGACGCTGCCGCCCCGACAAAGAACTAAAATCTTCAAAGTTCTTCCCTTTTATCTCATTCTCTTAGGGGAGGGGGTTGGGGGGGGGGGGTTCACACTACCCTATATAAGCGGCATCGGTACCTCGCGCGTGTGCCATTATAATGGCGATAGGGCGACAGTAAACATCTATCCATAAGTCTCTAAGACTATCAAACATTTTTTTTTACTTACTCTTGTTACTCTAACATATGTTTGCGCTTATTATGCTAATTAGTCTCTATATATTCAGACACACTCGCGGGCACCAATCATATACTCGCTGAATTTTGGAGAGTACACATCTCCCCTTTGAATATTATTATGGATTCGCACACTTTACATTTAAAACTTTTGCGTACGAAACACATTTTACAGAAACAATCTAACTCCACAATTTCAAAACCGCGTACTACATTGAGTAAGCTTAAAAAATACTTCAGTTTTCACCCATTGTACTTTGTAAAATCTAACCTTTGTAATACTTGTTCTACTGATCATATTTTACACTCTGTCTTAACTGAAATGCTGAAATATCAAAATTTCAATCTTGTTACACCTATTGACGATCCTATCCAATTATTCTTATTCACTATATTACCAGGTTTATATGATCATTCTTCCTCAGACACATGTCTTGTTCTGCTCTATCAACTCGCACTGTAACCACCTAGGACCTCTCCTTTTTTGCAATTATGGACACACAGCGGGATTCACCCATACAAGCACTGACTCCCATCCCATACAGAGTAATAAAATAACTATTACCGCTGCAAATAATGACAAAGCAATTCTCCAATCACTGATGAGTTTTTATTAAATAAATACATTTTTAAAAACCCCCTCCGGATGACCTTGACCCACTTCCCAAACCCACCCATCACTGTCAAAAAACCCCAGCCGCTACTACCCCTACAACAGTTACAACCGCTGACCTTGACCTGAGCCAGGAGTAGGCAAACCCCACTACTAAGGTCACCACACTTTAACTCTGGGATGATTTCAACTTATAGTATTTCAGTGTTTTGACTCAATGTCACCACACTTTAACTCTGGGACGGTATCAACTTGTAGTATTTCTATGTTTTTACTCAAGGTCATCACACTTTAGCATGTAACTTTAAGGTAGCACCGAAACGGTGCTACCCGGCTTGACATTTTCAAGTTTCCCAAGGTCATCACAATTTCCCCCACCACTTCCCATATACCTAGAGTGCGCGGGGCCGGACAGTCAGTCGCTCGGTGTCTGTCGTAGGGTGCGCATCGCGGTTGCAGTAATGGTCGAATGGGGGCTTCTGGGCCAGTTCGAGGTCACACGAGCGGTGTCACATGACGGTTTAGGCAGAGTAACGTTGCAAACTTCAAATTTCCTCGGCACTTTTGCTGTTTCTCATCGCAAATTCGCTCCAAGTCGTCAAGGTCATGGTAACTGTGACTGAAACTCGGAGCGTAGTGCGAGAAACAGCAAAAGTGCCGAAAAATTTTAGGTTTCAGCGTGACCTTGACCTTTTGTGACATCGATGACGTCATCTTGGTGACGTAAGGGGTGATGACGTCATCAGCACGTCATTTCTGTGACGTCATGGGCATGACGTCATGGATGTGACGTCATTGGTGATGACGTCATCGGTGAGGTCATTGACCTCGATGACGTCATCGCTCAGGTGACCTTGAACTGGCCCAGCTCCCCTATTTCTACACTACTAGTGGGTTAAAGTAGGGAAATCAAAAGAATTTTCAGACCAAATTCAATGATAATCAGTAAACAATGCAGAAAACTTGAAAGTATTATTTTTAACGTGTCTAACGATCTCTAGCGACGTGTGAACACATTTGTTTTCTGGTCTTGTAATTTAACGATCTCTAATTTAAACTCACAATTTTAATACAAAACTTCGAAATAACTTTTTTACTAAGAGTATACTATAACTAATTTAAACTCACAATTTTAATACAAAACTTCGAAATAACTTTTTTACTAAGAGTATACTATAACTGTTCTGTCATAAATATAGAAAATTCAATTTTAGTATATGATTCATTGTGAAACATAGCTTTTGCAAGGCAAGTTGAAAAGACTGTCTTATTTTGGGACTGTGGCAACCAAGTTTATGATGGACACTAAATTAATGCACAAGGACCAAAAGCAGTTTCGCCCTAATACCCTAATTAACAGGAGTTTGTACATTTTGTATGACGAGGAAGAAGAAAAAGCCGAGTTGGAAACTTCCCAAGTAATTACCAGTTATTAAATAACTATGCAAACTTTGAATAGGTTACTTACTGATCATTAACAAAGAATTTCTTTCTACTCCTCACTGTTTATTTTACTGTTCATTAACTGAATGTAAAAAAAAAACATTACATATTTAATAATATTGTATAAGAAAAAAATGTACATAATTAATTTTGTAAGTTATGTGTGGAATAAGTTTATTTATATATTTATACCGTTTAGGTTATTTAGTAAGCCACAACAGCTTTTAATTAGTTTATTACCCCAGGATTTTCCGTAACAACGGTATTATAGACGATCAAACACAGCTGATACAAAACAAGATACGATGGCAACAGCTGACATCCACAGCTGACGGGGTTTCCCGCCAAAACCAATTACAAGTCAGCTGTGAGGCTCCACTGCTACCAACTGCTGTCTGCTGCGGTCACCGGTGTAATGGTTTCATCGGCGGTATATGTAAAAAATAAAATATTTTAATGCTCTATATTTATTAGGTTAAAATGTGCTTAGCTAGTATAAAAATACTAAAAAAGAATAAAAAATATTTTAAACAGGTTATGCTACTTACTTTATTTTGTAAACGTGTAACAAATATTGATATGTTGTAATATTTTGAAGCGATCATAATTACAGTAAATATGTTTTTGGTTGATTTTTAAATATTTTTTCATCAGTTTTGAGGGCAAAAAGGAATCGTGTTAAAACGGTCAACTTGAAACAGAGGACTCGCCATTCTGCATCGTTGAGTTCGTATTTCACCACTCATTATTCTTTGTACTTCGTAACAAATCATTGTTTTGTTTCTGTCGTTGAGCAAACTGATTTGTTCTTTGTGTTACAAGATTGGGAAATCAATAATAAAAATTGTTGACTATTATCAAGGTTGGACGTCATGTTTGATCTTTTTGCGTTCACCCCAAGATGATAAATATTTATAATGTCGCGTTTCTATCCTGGATTATTCTCAATGTGGAAAATTATAACTTTGCAGCAATCAATAAAGTTGTAGAAGTCCGATTAAATTATAAAATCAAAAGGATTTGTAAAGAATGACTATGTATCTCTTAATTCCACTTTAGTCCACATATCATTTTATTTAAAATTTATACACTTTAAAGCCAGTAATTTAATACTTTTTAAAATTATTGACTTTCCAGGTCAAACTTATTAAATCCTGCAACCTAAAGCCGGTAGAAAACTTTTTACTTGAATTGAGAAAATTAAGCACTACAATATCATGTATCCTAAAAAATTATAATAAATCATAAAATTCATTTAAAACACCCATACCACCCATCCACGCCTTTTAAAATTTACAGAATTAATTTTAACAATATCAGATTGTGCCATTTTATTTAAATCGTTTACGCTCTATCCTTTAACAGTTATTTCAATATACAGGCAATACAAGAAATCACCTTTTCAGTCCGACAGTCACTGTTTAAATACAACCCACACTTTTTATGATTATTTTTATTCTTCATGTAATTTTAAGCAAACTTTAAAATTTAGTTTGTACCCATAATCCGGATCAGTTACTTCTGGTACACCCTGTACATTGAAATTAGTGTCTATTGATAGAGGAAAACTGGTTTGCCTGTAAAGCATATAAATTTGTTTTTGTGAAAAATTATTTATTTAAATTTTAAAAGTTTTGCACAGGTAGTCTGAGACACCCATAATAAATATAGTTTCAAATTGAATTTTGTATTTAAATCATGTTTACCTTTAAGGTTTAAGACAGAACCAGAGAACCCCGAGCTTATGCTCGGTAAAATTACGACTTTCGTTTCTCATACAAAGCTCGTTCGCTAAGCTCACTCGCCCTCTTCTTTTTTAAGACGAGCTCGTTCACTCGCCAGACCAATGGGTGCTGCTCTTTGGTATAATTTTCCTAAACCACAGGTTAAAGATGTAACATTGGTTTATATCTACAGTTATCAGCTGATTTTTTTTTCAATTTAAAAATCTCCATGAGGATAACATGGGAACTTTGAAGGGCTCTAGGACGAAAACCGGATTTTTCCCAGCCATAGAACCAACTCCAATCGATTCCTGGTGGCAAAAACCCCTATATTAAAAAAAAAATAAAAAATCCTTGGAGCGAAAAAAAATGTTGACCGTACAAACGGAGCTTGTTTTAGAGTATAAGATAAGATAAGATATGAGATGGATGGATACTTTTTTATTTTTAAACAATTTAACTATTTAGGCCCTACACATCAGAATTGTTATCCCAACTAGGGATAATTTAAATCAATAACTAGGGTACTTTATATTATAAAAGCTCTTTACTAAAAAAATAAAATATAGCCTAACAAAAATTTGTATTCATTTTTAATACATCACATTATTTTAATATTATTATATTTTATTATTTTATGATTTGTTTTTTGAAGGTTATGAACAATTTTCACGATAATTCAAAAATCAAAAGCATTGTTTATCAAACTATTAAAATATTACAAAAGAAATAAACTAAGAATAAGCGTTTAGTATCGGTTAATAATTATTTAGTTGATTAAAAAAAACCATTAAAGTTTCCATTTTAATTTCAAAAGATTTTCACCAAGTGCTCTGCCAGAGAGAACGATTGTGTTTCCCGAGGAAGTTGTCAATTTGATAAAGTGATTGTTTGGCCTTGAGCCTCGGGGACTCTCGTATGGTCTGATTTGATAAAATGGGATGTGACGAGACTTTTGGCAAGGTTTTACAAGCTTTAAAATATTTAGAGCAATGAAGTATGAATACTCTTATGAAATGTTGATTGATTTATAAGTCACACTTAAGAAATGTAATCACATTGAATATTTGCACAGTTGATAGATTATTTTTTTAGTTGATTTATAAGCAGCTAGTAAAATAGTACTGCATGTATTTTAGGGCAATTTTTTGTGATAAACATATATTTCTTGGAAACGATCACAGCGCAGGGCCTACGTTTTTTCCCCGAGCTTTTCCTTGTTAGTAATATAATTACCGGTAAACAATAAACACTGCTCAAAAAAATACTCGTATCATATCTCGTATTTACGTCATGGATCAAAATATGCTCAACCAATGTTTTCCTACAGAATATTTGAACTTTTCTGTTTTAAAAAGTGACACCACATTTTTTTCAGAAAGATACCACTGTATGCGTTCCAGGACAACTTTAAAACTGGTTTAAGTAGCGAAGTTGACATTAGGTTAGCAAACGAAGTTGTCTTAACACTGTGTGTCTTTTGGCTATCCACTATGACAATAGCAGTGGCCGTAGCTCAGTGGTAGAGCTCTGCGTTAACAGCTCCTACCCAGCTTGCCAAAACTGATGGGTGAACGCAGCGGGCCCGGGTTCAATTCCCGGCTCGGGGACAAAAAGATCGTTATAATCCGCTCCCGTGGTTTGGAAGTCACATTAAGCCGTTGGTTCACCTGCATAGAAAACAAAAAAGTGCAGGCATTTCAGGCGAGGAGAACTAATTGCTGATCTCCCTCTACTAAAAGCCATACGATATTTATTACTATGACAATTTCCCTTCCTTATAATCCATTCATGTTCAAGACAGCGGGTGGTGAGGATTGCATCGGACATGGAAACCCCTAGCTGGAACATATGTTCTAGAGGGGGGGGGATGAGGAATGCAAGGGGCATGTAAACCCCTAGCTGGAACATGAGTGGACAGTCGGTTGGTTAGCCAAAGCGGACCGTAGTCACAGTGCAGGGGGTTGGCCCTCTGAATGGACAAACAGCTGTCTGATGTCCCGTCTCTTACCCTTTATTTTCCTTTAGTATCTCATCCTTCCGGGGGCTTCCGCAAAATGCCCATTAGAGGTGGACGTGCTTAACGGTTCGGTCGGGGTCTCCTTATCCACCAAAAATAACAACCACTGTATGCGTACGTACATCCATACTATTTATTCTGTGTTCAAGTTTGTATTGTGTAGATGATGATACTATTTTTATTTTGACGAACTTGATTACTTACGATAACCTGATCTCCTTTGGCAAGAAACATTTAATGGCCCTTGAACAATTTTAGTGGAATAAAAAAGGTGAAAGGTTTAAACTAATTTGAATTAATATTTTTTAAATAAGAGACAATATATAAACAGAGATTATTTAGACATGCAATTGACCATCCCATTGTAAAATAATTAGTTTCTGAAACACATAGTCTAATCATACATCATACATGATAAATGTTCGTTAACTTAATTATAGTACTAGATTAACAAAACTTTGCTTGTTGGTTTTAATTGACTTTTTTACAGTATCATAAATCAGGGCTATTAAGTGAACACCAACCAACTAACTATTCCTCTTCTCTGTTATAACAGCTGTTAAAAAAAGAATCCTCAAAATTAATATGATTTTATTTTTATTTACTTTATGGTTATTTTATTACCAAATGGTAACCCATAAGACCATTGTTAAAAATTAAAACTCAATTTTAGATAAAATTTGATTTTTGCTGGCGCTAAGGATTTTCATAAATATATTTTTGGGCCAAAAACTATTTGAGATCGTGGAACATACCATTTTTGCTTCAGACACTCCTCGTATTACAGTATAGGCATTGACTATAAGTCAATGGTATAGGATTACGCAAATAATAGAGTGTACTAAAACTTTGGAGTTCCAAGTATTTTTTTTTTTTTAAAGGATGTCAAATAGCGAAAATGAGTTGACACTTTGTTAAATTTGAAGTAGGATTTATTTATCTGAAACGGATGTATACGCAGGGATGTTTGGATGGACTTCTTGGTAAAAAATTTGTACGATACAAACAGAATAACTTAGAGTGTTTTTTTTAATTTTTTTATTTATTGTTTATAAATAATATTTTTTAAACATTGCATCAGATCCGTAAAGCAAAAGGTCCAATTAGGAAAGAATTCTTTACTAATAAACATTAATTAGAGGAAGTTAAGATTGTTATTTAATAACTGAGTAATTAGATGGGTAAATTTTCGACTCAAATTCTTCTTCTTCTCCGTAGTACAAACTGTGAACCAACTCTTGTTAATTAGGAGATTGCGACCGAACTACTCTTGTTTCTTGTTTCCTGCTTCTCTGATTTATTTCTATCATAAATACCCGCACAAAACTTCAGCAAATATTTCGTAGATTCCTGTCTTTTTTACTTAATTTTTACTTAACTTTATGTGTTTATTTTTACCATTATTTGCTAGCTTGAAAAATATATTGTAAAAATACTCTGAAATCAATAAAGTCTTTGTTTGAACTTCTTGTTTCGTTATTTTATAAATGTCTACGTTTCATAAAACTGACAACAATTTTCTTAAGAACTGGTTTATATATTTATACAGTATTAATTTTTTTTATAAAAAAATATTCATCTCGTTAAGTTTTAACAGTTATTACTAATGAACCTTTCTAATAATGATTTGAACTAAACCCAGGTAAATAACCTATTTGAAAAATTAGCCCGTTTAGAAAATTGAGGAATTAGCATAATGTAATAAATTATAACGTAATATATTTGCGGATCAAAATGTAGGGTAATTACAAATGATGTTCCCGATTTCAAGCGTACTTAGACTATAGTTCTAACTGTAAATAAATGAAATAAAAATGGATAGGGTACAAATTTAGAACAATTTGACCAGTTTCGTTAAAGGTGCTCATAACTTAAGATTGCCTATGTGGCAACCCCTTGTAATACGACTGATGTGTCAATCCTGTACTCAGGTCGTAGCCATACTTTGATAAAAGCAACTTAATAAATGATTTCGATGGTATTGACAAACCGTTGCTGGATTTCAGGTACGGTATGGTGTACCTGTACTCAGGTCGTTGCCATACTTTGATAAAAGCAACTTAATAAATGATTTCGATGGTATTGACAAACCGTTGCTGGATTTCAGGTACGGTATGGTATGGTATCTAGTTATGGTGGTGTGTACACCTTCAGTCTTTGATGTACCCCCACATGAAAAATCATGGGGGGGATATCCAGAGATCTTGGAGGCCAGTTAACGAGAGAGTTATTATTCAGACCAGTTTGTCAGATTCTTCTCTATGGCAGCAGATGGTAAGATTATTAAAAAACTTAACCTCGACCTGCCTGTTCTATTGCTGCCGATTTAAGTAGCACAACCTTCATTAGCATGTTTCAAAGTTTTTATTCTAATAACAGATTGGACCCGTTCACGTTCATCCACCGCAAAAGAGGTTTGTTTACGTTTTGCCTATCACGTGACAAATTCCAGACACTTTATTTGTGGAATTGGTCACGTGATAGAGCAAAAAGGAAAAAAACCCTTTGATGCTTGTGAACGCCCTCAATGGTTCATTAAATAGTCCAATACATAAAAAACAATCCTCTCTTCTAAATTAATTCGTTTCACAACTACTACAACAATTTAACTTACTTAAAAAAAGCTGATACACACATAAACAAATGTAAATATCACTTTTTGAGTTTTTCCCGAAGGTAACAACTTAAATAGTTTTAAATCAAATTAACCCATTAATATTTATAAGAGACATCAGGAACATAATTTGTAATAACCCTGTATGTATTTTAAAGAAAGTAGCCTATACAACAACTCAATCAAACAACTATTAATCTGAAACAATTATTTTTGAGGTTAAAGGAATTTATAAATAAATGTACAGTGGTAAACATCCAGGTGAAAATACAAACCTTATCAGTAACACCATATTCACTGAACGAAAATACAAAGTGGCATTTTTTGGTTCCGCTCCGCCGGCTGAAAATCCAAACTTCCTGACAGTTGCTGATAACAGGCGTCAACATCCAGCGACTGATAACGTACATTGAACTATCCGGCTTCCATGTGTGACATCAGATATAGTGTGAATCATTTCCAACTTGTCATAACGTGTACAGAGACATGTAGAGAAAATAATTATTTATTTAAGATAGTCGTTGAAGATGTTTGTAATATTTAAGGAAGATTGAAAAACGGATTGAGGGTTGAACTATCTATTTAATGGAATTTCTCAGATTTTATCCTCACCGAATAATAGGCGTATAAGACACAAAATTATAAAATAAAATAATATATGAGGTAAAAAGAATACATTACCGAGTAGGACGACAAACAAAGGCAAATATATTATCCGATCTTAACGATAGAACAATTAGAGTAATAGATAATTAGATAAGTAAATTATAATAATAATAAAGTCGGTTTTAAAACATAGTAAGTAAAATTGCAACTAAAATGTTGTTTAATTCATGTAATTTTTGGTGTGTGCTGTTATCAGCTTCAAGTCCCCGAGCTAAGCCGAGCCAGTGGTCCTCTCCTGGACAATATACAGTAAAAAGCTTGTTGAGATGTTATCAGTGCTGTTATCAGCTTCACCTCACCGAGCTGAGCCGAGCCAGTGGTCCAGGAGAGGCAATATGCAGTGAAAAGCCTGTTGAGATGTTATCAGTGCTGTTATCAGCTTCACCTCACCGAGCTGAGCCGAGCCAGTGGTCCAGGAGAGGCAATATGCAGTGAAAAGCCTGTTGAGATGTTATCAGTGCTGTTATTAGCTTCACCTCACCGAGCTGAACCGAGCCAGTGGTCCAGGAGAGGCAATATGCAGTGAAAAGCCTGTTGAGATGTTATCAGTTCTGTTATCAGCTTCACCTCACCGAGCTGAGCTGAGCCAGTGGTCCAGGAGAGGCAATATGCAGTGAAAAGCCTGTTGAGATGTTATCAGTTCTGTTATCAGCTTCACCTCACCGAGCTGAGCTGAGCCAGTGGTCCAGGACAGTCAATATGCAGTGAAAAGCCTGTTGAGATGTTATCAGTTCTGTTATCAGCTTCACCTCACCGAGCTGAACCGAGCCAGTGGTCCAGGAGAGGCAATATGCAGTGAAAAGCTTGTTGAGATGTTATCAGTGCTGTTATCAGCTTCACCTCACCGAGCTGAACCGAGCCAGTGGTCCAGGAGAGGCAATATGCAGTGAAAGCTTGTTGAGATGTTATCAGTGCTGTTATCAGCTTCACCTCACCGAGCTGAGCCGAGCCGGTTGTCCAGGAGAGGCAATATGCAGTGAAAAGCTTGTTGAGATGTTATCAGTGCTGTTATCAGCTTCACATCACCGAGCTGAGCCGAGCCGGTGGTCCAGGAGAGGCAATATGCAGTGAAAAGCCTGTTGAGATGTTATCAGTTCTGTTATCAGCTTCACCTCACCGAGCTGAGCTGAGCCAGTGGTCCAGGAGAGGCAATATGCAGTGAAAGCATGTTGAGATGTTATCAGTTCTGTTATCAGCTTCACCTCACCGAGCTGAGCTGAGCCAGTGGTCCAGGACAGTCAATATGCAGTGAAAAGCCTGTTGAGATGTTATCAGTTCTGTTATCAGCTTCACCTCACCGAGCTGAGCTGAGCCAGTGGTCCAGGACAGTCAATATGCAGTGAAAAGCCTGTTGAGATGTTATCAGTGCTGTTATCAGCTTCACCTCACCGAGCTGAGCTGAGCCAGTGGTCCAGGAGAGGCAATATGCAGTGAAAAGCCTGTTGAGATGTTATCAGTGCTGTTATCAGCTTCACCTCACCGAGCTGAGCTGAGCCAGTGGTCCAGGAGAGGCAATATGCAGTGAAAAGCCTGTTGAGATGTTATCAGTGCTGTTATCAGCTTCACCTCACCGAGCTGAGCTGAGCCGGTGGTCCATGAGAGGCAATATGCAGTGAAAAGCATGTTGAGATGTTATCAGCTATGTAATCAGCTACGCTTTTTCCACCAGTAGTAGAGGAAATCGCTGAGCTGCAAGAATCGTTTACACAAATACAAATGTTTAAACAACTGTAAATACAAATGTTTAAACAACTGTAAACTCATAATGGTTGCAAACAATTTACAATGGACTGATGTTTGGTGCTGGTAAATATTTGTAATCTATATTTTAATTTAAGGTAGTTAAAGAATAAGATACAAAGTATTGTTATATGTAATAAATATTTTATTTGAATTAATCAAAATATTATTGGAACTTTATTATTTAATAAGTTATCAGAATTGTGATTAGGCTAAATGAAAATAGTTTATTTTTATTGTGTTCTATTTTGTTTTTAAACTGCAACAATACATCGTCTTCAAATATCACTCAATTCAGTAACAAAAATGTATTTTACTGTATCTCAAATGGACTTCAAGAGAATGTACATTATATTGTTTTAATATTTAAACACAATATTACGTCAAAATGAACTAGTGTAATTTTGATACTATATATTGAGTTCTATAAATATTCATAGTATTTTTATACACAAAAGTTATGTTCATATGCAGTCAAAACGTACCAATGTTAGTAAATAATACGAAAGACATCTAAGCAATTGTTCGCTACGTCTGGTTGTGTACATGGGAACTCCATTACTATAACTGTATCTTACAACTAGCACAGCACTTCCCATCCTGGGAAATGTTTTACTGGAATAAGTTCTTCCTCATAATTATATTGGTGTCATTGTGTTAATTATTACCTTTTATACTCCTTACCAATACGTTTTTAATAAAACTTACAATAAATTAAACAATCTAAGGTATTTAAACAGTAAATTGCCAAATCACTGTAACTAATCAAGTATTTAAGTAAGACATTTATTTATACCCGGCATTGATCACGAAATAGTAGGGGAAAAATAGACTTTGACCTCGGACAAATTGTACTCCCAAATTTTAATGTTTTATTGTGATAGTTGGTGTAAAATCAATAACATATCAAAAGTTTACCGAAATTCCTCCATGGGAAGTTCGCCATTTTGACGAAATTTCAAAATGGCGGACAATACCCATTTTTATCAAGTTATTACCACTTTACTTCAATAAAACCCCACTGTAAATCAAGTTTTTTGATTCATTTGAGTACATAAAGATGAGTAGTAACTGTATGAAGCAAAAAAAGCACCCTTGTAGCAGCAGACCTGCGTAATCAGTAAAATACAAAAACAATAATTAAAGTAGTTTTTAATTTTCAAGAAACCACAAGTGCAGGTGTGTGTAGTAGGTTTGCTGAGCTTTGAAAGTTTTATACAATCACAATTAAATAATAACCAGTAAAATACCACTCATATTTTATTAAAATGATTCATTAATAAGAGAGATGTAGCATTTTATTTATATCTCATAGAAATAACACAGGGATCTTCATATTCTGTTTTTAAGCTAGGTTACTTCCTTCTTTTTAAACCTAATAAAAAATTTTATACAGCAAAATGTTCATTTTTTTACAGATTTTAGAGTATAATAAAATAATAATCCTAATACATGTACTCCCGTCGCAGCCGACCTGCGTACTCAGCGAATTTTCAACGGAAATCAGTATTCTTTTTTTTAATTTTCTCCATAAACACTAAGGGAAAAAGTATGTAGGCTTGCTGCCATGGAGGTGTAGCCAAACATAAGTCAA
Source organism: Neoaliturus tenellus (assembly GCA_030545055.2). Taxonomy (NCBI): domain Eukaryota; kingdom Metazoa; phylum Arthropoda; class Insecta; order Hemiptera; family Cicadellidae; genus Neoaliturus; species Neoaliturus tenellus. The sequence continues at coordinate 57,204 of JAQYXR010000373.1, forward strand.
ATCCTTTCTAGTGAATAGACATATACCTATAAAATTGAATTCAGTTATAATAATAAATAAACGAGATACAGGGTTGTGTTTATTTCAAATTACAATAACATAGGAAACATATTATTGTAGGCCTACTTTCTCCGTAATCAGTTAAGCTGAGTTGCAAGTTAAAATTTTAAATTCTTCATTTTTCAATCCCTTTTAAATGGTGCCAGTTTAAATAGTTATTATATTTTTTTTATTGGGGTAAGAATATGCTAACAAATCTTTTTGACCCTTTTGAAAAATCATAACCCCGTTCGAATAATACAATTATACTGGTTTATAGATGGTCATAAAATTAGATTTGGTCTTATATCTTATTAGAGTATTTAATTAAAATCAGAAGTACCTTTCAAAAGTTATTATTATCATCCGTACACATATATGTTGCATACAATTTGTTATTACATTTTAATATTTTTGTTAAGTATATGATTTAACTGCAAATTTGATCGCCTGCCATTTCGGGCTCGGTTGTCCTTTTTAGGTCGGGTTTGCGGCATTGTATTCTACTAAACAAGACCTTTAATTTGATGTACATATCAACCTATGCTTACATTGAAGATTTTCTTCTGACTCCTGGTGGGCCATCCCCCATTAGGACTAAAATGTTTCGAAGTGTCTCAAAATTAGGCATTGGCGACCCAAATAAGATATTTAAAGTTTAATTCCTCTAATTTCACACAAAACCTAAGAAGAGTGATGTGCTTCATAAGCCACCTAACCCATTAACATGGTAGGTATATAAGATTTAAAAAATGGTGTTTTTTTACCAATTTCCCATGGTCCGATTTTGGTAAACTTTTTTTTCCACGTTTACTACTTGTCACTTGACCCATTAACGACAAAATTTTTGGGAGTACAATTTGTCCGAGGTTCGGCCCTATTTTCCCTTATATTTCCCTGACTAAAACAGATTTTAACGTGTTCAAGCGTACATTCAATAAATAAATTATTAGGTCACTATCAAATTTTATCCAAGTAGTTCTCAATATCACTAAAGTCTTTTCTTTGGTAAAACCTACATTTTATCAAGATTTTACACTTCTATTGGAGGTAGGTTTATAAATTATTTTTAGATAACTTGTAAAAAATATAAGAAATTACTGCTACGCGTATTTTAAATAATTATTGAGAAACCATAGCTTAAACATTTTCCATACACATCCACACATTGGGTCACAAATGTTTGTTTGAACTATTTTTAATTTGAATTATTTTGTTTTAAATGTAGTTTTTAAAATTCGTTTTAATTTATAACCAAGCATACATTTAATTTTTCAAAATTAAATAATTAACTGTTATATTGTCTGAAGCTTTAATGTAGAAAGATTAGAATTTAGCATTTTAGCATTTATTTATTTATTGACAATACATTATACAATAGCTACAGGTATAACCCAAAACAGATATTTTGAAAACAACAAATTAACAAATAAAAAATACAATAATATTAGTACAAATAAAAAAATACATTAGCAAACATAATATTCTTGCAGGCACAAACAAATTGGAATACATCTTATGTGTGTGTTACAAAAAATATAACAACAAATTAATTACAAACAATAATTTAGCAGACGATTGTAACATTAAAAATATAATTGATAGGTTATACATTAAATGAAAACGTTTTTAGATACAAAAATACCACAAGAAAGTCAAACAATATTTACTATAATTTATACGTCAGCAAAAACTGAGTTGGCATAGGTAAAGTTTATAAATTTAATATCCTCAACTGATGAAGCTTAAAGAGACAGATGAGTCAATTTCTTAATTAAACATTACAGAATTAGATGAAACGTGAAAATCATTCAGTTTCTCTTACATAATTAAAGATCAGTGTAATTGTTACAAACACTGTTTATAAAAGAACTCTGGTGTTAAAAAATGCATATTTAAGAAGAAAGTACAATGTAGTTAATCTATACTTATTTAACACGCTAAGGAGTTTTTTGTGTTAAGAACTCCTCCTACAATTATTAACCGATTTTCAAGTTTTTGGCGTCGTTGGATAGGGCTTGATCTGTATTTGTTTCCGCCAAAAACTGATGAGAATCTAAACATTTCCCATAAAAATAACATTGGGATTAAATAAAGCATTTTAAACATCTGTTAATAATCAGCTGTGTAGTTATTGGTGATTACTAATATTCACTTTATTGGATTGGTCGGATGTAATTGATTTAGAGCTAAAGTAACATGTGTACTGTATTGAAATAATTGCTCGATTTCGAGCAACACATATATTAGTTCCTTTAAAACGAGTAGCTCATAAAGTTTTACTCATATCAATTGAGGATGTTTTCACACAAATTTGGCAGTGCTGGGGAGCATTGACCTTATGAAATTCCGTAGATGAGGTCAGTGCCGTGTTCGAAAAGCCTCTATCAAATATGATTGAAATAATTTATTCTTTCCTTAGAAAAGCAATTGGCAATGGACTGTATTCTTATGTTCATTTAGCAAACGCGTAATGGCGGCTCTGTACCTGGAACTCTAGTAAGATCATTAGTAATCTTAGGTTCTACAAATTAATTGGCTGTGTCACTCACGCACCGAGTCTCCTATCGTGGCCTTTGGTAGGACGGAGGTTGACAAAGAGGACCAAGGGCTGCTGTGGGACGCCAGATGAGGTGCTGGAAGCGATGGCAGAGGCCCCTGGCACTGCAGTGGCGGTGGTGAAGACATCATGTCGAGGACCGGCACGGCGCGATATTCCGCACAATTAACACGATCACGTTCATTCGTTAATGCGAACTTGCGGTAGCATAATGGCACGTAAACTGACAATAATTAGTAAAGTAATTAATGTCGTACTGAAGAAAAGTAGCGATAGAACAATGTATGACAGGTTAGATCCATACGGCTTAGAATCTAGAGACGCACTGGTTAGCATAAAGGAAGTGGGCATCAGCTGAACATGAATGGACTTTGTATCTCACTGGAATTTAGTAGATAATGCTACCTTTGGCAAGATACGAACTGCTTGCTTAGTTATTTTAAATTGGTTTGACTACATTAGCCTATAGCTATTGTCTATAAAATGTCTTAATAATTATTTTTTATGCATTGTCTTTGAAATATGTATGTTATATAAATTATAATTAATTACACAACAGCCTCAATGCGCCCAAGGCTCTATTGTGACATAGATGAGTATGTTAGAGGAGTATGTGACAGATGACATTGAGGTGGAGAAGGGTTTAGTCCACTTCCAAGAAGTTGGGGCACCGCCACACTTCAGTTTGCCTGTTCATGCGAGGTACTTAACACTTCACTACATGGATTGGAAGGGCAGAACGTACTCTATGGCCTTTCGAGGAGCCCTGATAAACCATTGGTAATTTCTTCCGGGTGCATCAAGAATCTGGTGGATAAAATTAAGATTTGTGATGTATTGGTCACCTCAGTGAACGAGGTGATAATCGAGTGGCAACCGCGCTGGCCAAAACATGGGAATGAGTGCTCACGTTAACTTTATTAATTTTTTCCCTTCAAAATAAAACCTTTTCAATCATGTATAAACATGTACTTAAGTTAATTCATTAAATACTTTGCCCCTAAACCCCAGAGTAATTTTATTAACCAAGTTATTTTGGCCAAAATCAAACCATAGACATGAAACTTGGACAATCAAATATTATTGTACCTCTTGGTTGAATCTCTCAAAGTTTAGCTGTTGTTGACTGATTAGTTTGACTGAGATATTCCAATCTCATGTCTGAGGTGAACTCTTGAAATTAGTTACAAGCTTAGATAATGTACAATACTGATTTTTAAAAGAGGACAGTAAAATTCAAACATGAAAAGATGAAGCTATGGAAGAAATAAATAAAGCTAATAATTACTCAGGATTAGTAATTAAATCAAACACATTTTTAATGCAAGTTGTCTTCAAAGAAAATTATTTTTGGTATACATATGTTTTGTATTTTAAAAGCATTTTATTCCAATAAACAATAAAGATTTCACCATAACACACAATGATTGATCATCAACGAGTTGTTAAAATGAATCTATTGTTAAACGAAAGGTTTTTTTTTACTTGTTTCCATAAAGCATGAAATATCTTCCACAGCCTACACATATATAAAAATGCAATAGCTTTGTGTATTTTGTAAACAAGTCATAGTCTGACAAGTGTCATAACGTATCAGAAGGCTTATCAGATAAGGTCAGTATCGCTTATCAGATAATTGGCTGATTGGCTGGACACCAGGTAGCGCTGTGGGCGCGCGGCCAATCTGCCAATCGTGTTATTGGCTGAGATTGGACCTTTACACTTGCTGTGAGACGCAGAGGTCGAGGATAGATTACACATCAGATCGATGGGCCATAGACCGATGTAGGGTTGTGCAAATAAATATTACTCTACTAGTGGAGGCCCATTTGTGTAAATTTTAGCTTTATTCGAGAATGAATCTTTGGATTATGGACCCAGTTAGTATTAAATTAAACAAAATTTTATGGTTGTCAATGTGTTACAATATTTTAGAGTTGAAGATGTACAACTCGTGTTAAGGTGGATAGAATAAAATCTGGTAATGTAATAATATGCTATTTCGTGTCTAATTGATGAGCTATGCAATTGTTTTTTTTTTTTTTTTTGAAAATTCAATAAATTTAATCATGGTCTTCAAAATTAAACGAATGATTAGGGTTTTGGCCAGCCAGAAAAGGCGTGACCACTGAAAATCATGTTTTAAGACCCTTTAGGTCCTAACATTGCCCTCAACTCTGGAATAAAATCCAACCTTTTGTATCCCACCATCGCTTATCCCTCCTTAAGTATAGGCAAGGTACGTTGCTACCACAACATACTGCAAGGAAACCTAAGCAGGCGTCCAACCCGGCAATTTTAAAAACAAAACTGCAAGATTATTTTATAAAAGGCTTATTATGAGATAAAAGAATTTTCAATGAGTTTTTTTTTTATTTTGGATTTTTTATATATATAATTTTTATCTTGCGTGTAAAGGATTGATTTGTACAGATTTTGCTTTTAGTTTAATTTATTTTAGTTTAATTTGGTAGTTTTGATGAAAATGTATTACCCTACCCCAGGTCTCTCAGCCGACGACTATATTCATACCGTTGGACAACAACTTATGTTTCACAAGATACCGACCTCATTGTCGCCTGTTAAGGTGTTTACGGATAAATGAGAGTAAGACGATTTTGCCCCCGTTGCATCCTACAGACTAATATCACTCTTGAATATAAACTCGAGGAGATTTTAGTCCCAACAGACTGATAACAACAGTCTCTTATCACAATAGACTGATAACAACATGGCGTGCTCCGTGTGGTTTATCAGTGTTAAATATTCACAGCTTTCGTCGCTTCCACTGACAGCTAGCTATCTCGCCCCGCCCTGACGTTCCACTCTTGAATAGAATATTACGAGATGTTTGGCTTACCTGTAACTTTTAATAATACTTAAAACTCTCTGACAAATGGAGAAATTTCATCCTTGGATTATCCCATTCCCTAATAAAAACTTTGGAAAAAACTGTTCTAAGATAAAAATAATATGTATCCAGGTCTATATGCTAGGAAATATCTTATTTCGTTATAATCTTTATTCAACTGAAATTAATTCTAAAAATTTCAACATTGGTCTCAGGATAAAAAAATAAAAGATAAAAATAAACATGGAAAGCTGACGCAACTGTCAAACTACAGATCACCTATTCCTTTATAAAAAAGTGATTTTGCATTTTAGTCACATCTTAATTACTAAATGGTACTATGATAAAAATATATTTTTACACCTTAGGATATCAAGCTATTTAGTATATTATTTAAAGAATAATATTAACAAACAGATTGATTTTAATTAAAATTTAACACTTTTAAAGTGTTTTTATATTTCAATCATAGTTTATAATTAAAACCCGTTAAACAACGGCACGTAAGAGGGTGGAAGCGGTGGATCAGCGGGGTGAAATCTGAATTAGTGGCAGAGACTGATTTTATACGTCCTATAAATGGTTTTTGCAATAAATCAATATTTAAATGTGGAAATTTAGATGAATCAGCAAAAGCCCAGTAACTTTGGTAAGAAACTTGACTCTAATGCTACCTTTTTGTAATGAACTGACTGAAACCCGTCATGTTCTATGAAGGGGACAACCAAAGCTCTTGTGGTCTCTAATTGATTCCATCAACTGTCATTGTTGTCCTTGATTGGACTGGCTCAGTTTACCTTACCATCTGCTATCAACGACTTAAACTCATTACAGTTTTGGAGATTGCTGTAACTTTTCTATTTGTCGTGAGAAAATACAAGTTTCAGGAGAAGTTTATCAATGAAGTTCAAGCTGTATAAAATAGTTTTTATTTTTAATCGGAACATTTTTAACTTTTTTAGAAATATTACATTGTTGAGGTTCATTATCTTGAGTGTTTTTCAATATTTCAGTCAACCACTCTCGTTTTAAAAATCATGTTCATATCGTGTTATACACCAACTACTCAAATTACAATCGATTTATGATAAGTCGCATTTCTAGGCTTAAATATGCTAAACAGCCATTTTAGCACGGGGAGAGAAATACATTTATGCACATCAATTGCCGTGTAATTGATAGTGTCGAACTCGACTTGAAACAAAACAATTTTTCCTCCACCTACTATCTAAAGCCGTATTTTACTCCTTGGAATAGAGTAGTAAAGTACTAATTTCTATCCCATGTGACTTGAATACTTAATCTTTCTACCTAGGGAAAACTCGAGTTTTTTCGTACCACGGGACTAAAGTTAGTTACATAAGAATAACATTAAAAGAGAGATTAAAAAGAACATGAGCCACAGTCAGCTGTTACTTGTATTTGGTTCGTTACTCATTGTTGACTAATAGCAGCTGTAGCTGCTGCTCACCCACTGCTGACCATTCAGTCAGCAGTGGGTGAGCAGTATCTCTAATATTAGAGATGGCCGTGGCAGTGTAGGTTTTTGTTTACATTTTGCTTGGGTAGGCTATTAACCTAAGAAGTCCAAAACATAAGTGTAAACTTTTGACTAGGCTTAAATTATATTTTGTTTTTCGTGTTCTTCAAAATTGATATGGCCTACCTAGTGTGTTTTTTATGATGATGTGACTGATCCAGCTTGACGGAGCAAGGGATCATATGAAGGTAAAGTTAAATTATCTATGGTAGGCCTGTTAGGCCTAAATTTTATTCGTGTAGGTGGAGGAAAAATGTTGTGTGCATCAAGGGACTAAAGTACTTTTCTCCCTCAGGGAAATTGTCGCCCTCGGCTTCGCCTTCGGGCGACAACACTTTCCCTTCAGGGAGAAAACATTGTACTTTAGTCCCTAGAAGCACAAATAACTATTGGAGGTAAAGTGACAAGTTTAGACCATGTAATGGTAAACGTCGTTGTTGTTGTTATTGGTGGATAAGGAGACCCCGGCCGAACCGTTGAGCACGTCTGCCTCTTAAAGGGCATGTTGCGCAAGCCCCCGGAAGGATGGAATATTGAAGGAAGAGAAAGGGTGAGACACGGGACTGTCCACTCATGTTCCAGTTAGGGTTTTCTATGCCCGTCGCATTCCTCACCCCCTGCTGTCTTGAACATATGTTCCAGCTAGGGGTTTCCATGCCCATACCATTTCTCCTCACCCCCTGCTGTCTACATATGTTCCAGCTAAAAGTTTACATGCAGTTCACATTAACCCTCCGCTGTCTTGAACATGAATGGATTATGAAGGAAGGGAAATGGTCATAGTGGACAGCCAAAAGACTTACCACAGTGTTATGACAACTTCGTTTGCTGTACCCAATGTCAACTTCGCTACTAGTATAAACCAGTTTTAAAGTTGTCCTGGGATGGTAAACGTTATTGAGAACTGTTTTATAGAAATCTTTGCTTAATGTACAAACAAGTATTGTTGAATGGGTAAATAAAGCTGATTTAAAACATCTTCATATTACCAAAGTTTTAATAGAGTGTGACCAATGGGAATCTTTCTTTTATCCAATCATCAAATCGTAACCGGTGTGCATAAATCATACCCTCAAATTAGTTCCTCTAGTCGTCGCGTGTTGTAGTCTCATTCACAGTCGGCCGTTTCGTGCCATTGAATAATCCCGAATTATTTTTGACTCTGATAAGGAAACGTACGTAGCTAATGTTACAGATTAATTAAATTGAATATATTTTGAGCAACCGTCTCTTTGTTCTGTTTCTTTTGACGCAACGTGTAACATGTAATATGTTATGGCACTGCATTCACATGCATTACAAACGTAAGTATTCAACTCAGGTTATTTAAATTTTGCAAGAAATTACCTACGATTAGAAAGTAGTTAATTATAACACTAAACATGGTTAGAGAAAATATTAACTTTTGTATAAACTACAATATCATGATGGTCTATGTTCTTACCTTTTTTTAAAAATTAGTATGGCCTCTATATCCTAGAGATCCAAGATAACTAAAGCTTATTTTCAATTTCGAGTCATACTACATTCTGATGACAGTGAAAATTTATTTTAAGTAAAAATCATAAGAAAGGTTTAGACCTACTCTATTAACACTTAAAACCTTGAATAACCTTAATTATCTCAGCATTAATTGTAATTCGAGGTTTGTGTTTTTATATAGTTTGAATATAAAGTTGACATTTTTTCGTCTTACTGTGATACGTTTGACTTTGGAAAGAATATTATAAATCACGTTGAACGATGACCCACCAGTAGGCTATATACCACAGTGTTTACCCATTGTAATTGTAATAAAAGCTGACAACGTATTTGTTGATAGTGTTAATAATGCTCTATAAGTTTTTGCAAAATAAATATAACTCTCTAATATGTATGAGTGAGTGAAAGAGGCTGTTCACGTTGAATTAAACCTATTGGATTTTAATAATTGAGAAGCACCTATAATTTTAAGAATAGTCTATATTTAAGAATTTAAGAAGATAATAATTTTTTCTTAATTTTCAGTTTATGGTAACGAAGTTTATGGTGGAAACTAAATCAAAGTGAAAGAAACAAGTTTGGCTCCAATTACTTAATTAAGGGAGTTGGTCAACAGTTTGTACATTTTGTACGACGCTGGGAAGAAGAAGAAGAAGTAGAATCTAATATTGCAAACCACTTCCATTTTTGTAATTTATCTCAAATTTGTTATGAAATACTACTTTGGCAATCTGTCTACTTTTGCCTGCGATTTTTTAATTAATTAAAACAGAATTCTATTACAACATATAGATTACGGTTGTGTTATCACGTTTTTTAGATTATATCACGCCCACCATACTTTTTGAATAGTGTTCAATGATTTCAAATGTCAGGTTTAAAATGTAATTTCACAATTGATAAGTTGTTTTTACTAAAACATTTTTCATAATAAAATGTCAAAAATATTGTTATTCAAATAAGTGTATAATCAACTTTCTCTTCAAACAATGTCAGCTAAAATTTTTTCACTAGCAATCAAAAATATTTTCATGATCAGAGCCAAAAGTAATAAAATATCAACTATTAAGTTCGGGACAACTTTTTTGTTGCAGACCTGTGTTATTGATTCGTGCAATCCTCTGTATACAATTTATTGGGATGAGCATACGTAATAGGTTATCGTTAGTTATAGTTAAGCTATACTTATAAACATGAGTCATGAACTTAAGTCATAGTTATAGTTAAAAGTCACAATTGTAAAAGAATTACAAGTCACAAGAAAAAGTACAAAAAAGTCACAAGACGCGACTTTAATAGTTTTTTTAATGCTTTAGGCTCATTTTTTTTCATTTTGTATTGGTCTAAGTATTTATTGTTTGGCTATAAACCATCTCATTGCACACTTTCGTCACAACCGGTTTTATCAAATCACACCGGATAAGAATCCCCACGGCTCAAGGCCAAACAATCACTTTATCAAATTGAAGCTCGCCCCAAGACCAGCAATTGTTGTCTTCTTTGGCCCCTCCATCGGTGACCTTTTTGTATTGCAATATTTAAAATATAATAAAATATTAAATAATCAAAATAAATACAAAAAAATTTCATCTTTATATGACATAAAATTAGTCGAGGATGAATTTCTACGTTATTTTAGCAGCCTGTCATGAAATTTGAAAACTAGTAAAGTTTTAGACTTATCAAAGTTTACAAACAATATTTTTTATTGAGAGACCTCTACCTTTTATTGTAGAAAATGGTTTATTCATTTGTATATCACTTTAACTATATAGGATTCATGTCACTAGACACATATAAGACTAATTAGTTAAAAAAAAAAAAAAAAAAAAAAAAAAAATACTTAGCTTTGGAGACTACAAATTTAAGTTAGAGAAAAGTTTAAATTATGTATGAAAGATTTTAGTAGTAAATATATTTATGTTTTTTTTTTAATAGTGTTGGCATGTTTTTGTGACAAGCCATAACTTTTTATTTAAAAATGAAAAGATTTTACGGTCGAATCCTCCAGATTAAAAAATATCCAGTATTACTGTATAATTTCAAGTTTATATAAAATCAATTACCTAAAGTCGCGGCCACGAAATAAGGCGGGTGAATGATTTTGCAACGTTGCCAAATTTCCATTTCTTATTAATTCAATCATATGGTTTATATTTATGTCAATGTTTTTATCTGTTTTATTAGATGATAGTTATTTTGATCATTTTTATAGAATATACATTCAACATACGGTCTAGGCAACGCTGGATGCTCAGTGTTGCCAGTTTATGCATCAAAGTAAGCGATTTTCCTTAATCTCTTTCATATTTTGGTTCCATGTGACAACATCGCATTTTTAGTCAACCGCCTGATTTCGTGGCCGCTACGTTAGTTACTGTAGTTAGTTTTTAGTTCCAACCTTCAGTGTCAACAGTAAAAAAGTTGATTTTAAATTCAATGCCGATATGAAACAGTTCAAAACCCAAATATTTATTATTACACCCAAAAACATGTCAAACAAAGTTTTATGCAGATAATTCTAAACATTTCTCAACCTACTATTTTTTCTTCGTCCATAGAATTTAAATATCATTTATAATTTCACCTCTAAAGTTTTGAGGGATCAGATGATCCTAAAAGGTGCTTTATAAGGAGTTGATTGTTTATAGGGATCTGGAAAGTAAGTCACGAAAAATCATTCAAGGATGTCACAGTAGAGGATGGGAAGTAGAAGCTGTAAGATACGGTTGAAGTAATGGAGTTCCCATGTTCCTTAGGATACGTCGAGAACAATTGTCACAATACCTACAACATTGCATACATGCATTTGTAAATACGACATCATATTTTACTTTAATAAATAACCAATTTAAATAATGTTTAGACAAAATAGTTTCTGTTAACTTTCTGTAATTACACTATGATTAATATAAGAATGTCAAGAAATTTTTAAAAAGCAAAAAACTACTGTTACTGGAAAGTGAAGGGAGATGTAACTGCCTTAGTTACATATATTGTTGCATTTTACTAGCATAATAACCCCCCAAATTTTTTGACTCTGGCTACCAAACACCCTGTATAGTATAAAATACTTAAAACAAAAGGTTTTGAATTCACAATTGTAAATCGCTACGAGAAATTAAGTAAAAAATATTCGTCTCCCAATTAATTTTAACAGTAGTATATTAGTTTCCAATGTTTTTCCTACGGACTCATATAATAATTCACAACACTATTTGTGGGGGGGGGGCGACAACCCTTGCTTCGAGTATTTCCCGGGGGACAAAACAGACGAAAGAAGTGGTAGTAATTAAGCTTCCGGGCCTTCATCAGGGCAATGAATATTAAAGAGGCTGCGAGAAACGCCGGCAAAACTCGTGTAATGCTCCGATGTGACGAACAGTGTTTAGTGTCACTTGAAATTAAGTCCTAAATACTCCACCTTTATGTCTACAAAATTTAATTGTGGTTTATTTTTTGCGAGAAGGTGTCAGATTTAACCAAACGTGTTATAAATGCAGTGATAAATTATTTTAATTTAATTTTTTAATTATTTTTTTTAATAATTGTTTAATTATTCAAAGATAAACTTATCTAAATCATTTGTCTGACTTGACTTTCCTTGTACTGTCGGTTTTATTGAATTAAAAAATGATAATTATTTCAGTATTGAAAGACCTGTAATTCATGTACTTAACAAGTAACAAGCAAGTAACATCTTGCCAAGTTTTTTTTCTGCTAGTCAAATGAAAATTCCTCTCAACATCAACTTTCATACTAGTGAGCAAGATGAAAAATAAATATTGTAAGTGACGACCATAACGTATATGAAATTTCTACAACTTGATAAAATATAAATTCTGTCATATAGAATAAATAAAGAAATGAGTTTGTCGAAGAATTTGATAATCTGTCTGAAAAAGAATCAGTTCAAGAGGTCCCTTTGTCCAACAATCCCCAGAGACTCCATTGTTGGGCTCGTCAAATTTATACCAACCTCAATAGTAGTTAGAGCGTTTACTTTTAAACGTTAACGCCACCATCTTTACTCACGTGGTCAAACACGTGGTAAAAGTGAGGTTAGAACACGTGATCAAAAGTTAGGTTAGAAAATTTCCCGCCAAAACGTAATTTTTCAACCATCATCCCTTATTTTTTCTTAAATCAACCCCTATAGGTTTTCTCCCATAACACACTTACCATTAGAGCAAAAATTCTGAAAAATGGTATGTAGTTAGGCACTAGTGTCTATTATACAATCTAATTCAGACCTCCAAGGTCAAATGTTACATAATAACGCCATCTTGACTCACGTGGTCAAACACACGCTAAAAGTTAAAAAATATCCCGCCATCTTGAATGGCAGCTGTTTTGGCGGGAAATTTCCAAACTTTTGACCACGTGTTCTAACTTCACTTTTATCATGTGTTTGACCACATGTGTCAAGATGGCGGCTGTTTTGGCGGGAAATCTCCAAACTGTTGACCATGTGTTCTAACCTCACTTTTACCACGTGTTTGGCCACGTAGGTCAAGAACGCCCCTTTTCCAAGATGGCAGCTGTTTTGGCGGGAAATTTCCTAACCTAACTTTTGATCACGTGTTCTAACCTCACTTTTACCACGTGTTTGACCACGTGAGTAAAGATGGTGGCTGTTTTGGCGGGAAATTCTAAACTATTGACCATGTGTTCTAACCTCACTTTTACCACGTGTTTGACCATATAGGGCAAGAACGCCCCTTTTCCAAGATGACAACTGTTTTGGCGGGAAATTCCTAAATTTTTGATCACGTGTTCTAACCTCACTTTTACCACGTGTTTGACCACGTGAGTCAAGATGGTGGCTGTTTTGGCGGGAAATTCTAAACTGTTGACCATGTGTTCTAACCTCACTTTTACCACGTGTTTGACCATATAGGGCAAGAACGCCCCTTTTCCAAGATGACAACTGCTTTGGCGGGAAATTCCCAAATTTTTGATCACGTGTTCTAACCTCACTTTTACCACGTGTTTGACCACGTGAGTCAAGATGGCGGGAAATTTCCAAACTTTTGACCACGTTTTCTAACCTCACTTTTATCATGTGTTTGACCACGTGTATCAAGATGGCGACTGTTTTGGCGGGAAATTTCCAAACTGTTGACCATGTGTTCTCACTTTTATTATGTAATTGACCACATGTGTCAAGCTCACGCGTGATGTATACTAGTCTTTAATTTTGGAGGATACTCAACTATTAGAACAGCTCAGGAAGATTTCCTCACAGGACCAGAGCTCTTTCGAAGTGGTACTTCCCAGCTCCATGGCGTTAGCTTTATCATGGCTCATGTGAAAAAACATCAACCATGAAGTGGTTCTTCTACGAGAGCCTAGTTCCCCTTCTACGGGTCTAGGTTCTCCTCTACGGGCCTAGATACGCCTTTTTTAAAGTGGTGTTTTGGCGAAATAATCCACTGTAAGAGCTGTTTTACCTTAATTCCTCTACATTGTTATAGTTTAAGCGAGGAGGTGACCATTGCCCAGAAGAAACATTCAAATCCTAAAAGCCACATTCACAATTAACTTTATATTGTAGTATATACAATTTAAATTCTCTCGTGTGTTTGATAGTTGCCAATTATTGTTAGGATACCTTTAACATTCCCTCATTTGACATGATTTAGTTTAATTCGTTCGCATAAGGTATGCTAGTCTTGTATTTTGAAGGATACTAAACTATCAAAACAGCTCAGGAAGATTTCCTCCCATGGACCAGAGCTCTTTCGAGGTGGTACTTCCCAGCTCCATGGCGTTGACTTTTATCATGGCTCATGTAAAAACATTAACCATGACGTGGTTCCCCTACGAGGGCCTAGGTTCCCTTCTACGGGTCTAGGTTCTCCTCTACGGGCCTAGCCACACCTTTTTTTAAAGTGGTTTTTGGGCAGAATAATCCACTTTGAGAGCTGTTTTGATTGCAAAAGTGTCTATAATATGATGTATAAAATATATTGATACAATCAAGCTGTACATGTGGTACATCAATCACACCCCTACAACATGTTAAATGCTTTGATAAAAATTGTGGCGTAGAGCTTCCTTCTCTAGACGGTCCCCTCACATTACTATATGCTGTGAGATATTACAAACCATTCACGTCAGACCGTTCGAAGGAGTAGTCAGGGCCTTCCTCAGACCCCAACGCCTCAATCTACATGGCCTTCCATGAGGTTCAATTTTAACGTGGTCGAAGGAAGCGTAGTACTTTGACTCATACAGAGGTTTACGGGCCTTTTCGTCAGCCGCGCCAGGGACCTCAGGACCGTTCCAAGGAGTTGCCCGAACCCTCCTCGGGTCGGGGCGCCTCAATTTACTAGGCCCTCACATTCATACAGAGGTTTACGGGCCTTTTCGTCAGCCGCGCCAGGGACCTCAGGGCTGTTCCAAGGAGTTGCCCGAACCCTCCTCGGGTCGGGGCGCCTCAATTTACTAGGCCCTCACATTCATACATAAATGTACGGTCAGTACTCGCTATCCAACGCCCCAGTTTAAAGCTATAAAATTATATAGAAGCCCACCAAGGAAGCGCTAAGCCGCATTAGTCTATATATATGTGCTTCCAAATGTGGGGAGAATGTTTGGGTTCTAGTTTTATTGTTATGCCGATATGAGCGTTTGAAGGAGCATTTTCCGTAATTTGATCAACTATATGCTCTGAAAATACTAGGGGCCACTTGCATGTCTCTATCGAACCTGTAAGAAAAAACGTATACTCAAAAGACGTAATACAAAATTTTGCATTTTCATTTAACTTTCTCTTTGACAAAAATTTCAGAAATACCGCCATGTTTGTTTAAGCAATAAGAGGAAACACGTCCGACCCGTACGAGAGTTGGAAGGAGAATGATCAAACGAGCTAGTAACGACCATAGACATCCATGGAGCACTGGTGTCTGATAGTTCACATGGTTCTCTGGATTTTATAACCATATGGGACAGTATCATAATCATCGTTCAATTTTCTCTTCGCTCCAGTAATTTTAAACTGTTTGACTTCATTTACTGTGACAATGTCTCGAGTTTTTGTCCTTCTGATTCGGCTCTCTTTGATTTCCAGTACTTGAGTGGCTTCGTTGAGGACCATTTCTTTCAATGTATCAAAATTCACATCTTTTGACGTCTTAATATTTAATGTTAGTCCCTTTACCTTACAGACAGAGACTAGTTTATTTTGGTTTGTGGAATACACAAGATAGGCATAGGTTTTAGGGCCTCCGGACACAAACTCAACTATATAGGAACCTGGACCGTAGTCCTTGGCAAGTTCGTCTGTCATTTCTCCCAAGTAATCGCCAGTGTTAACCCTGTACAAGCCATCGCGGTAGTAATAAACACAACTGTCCGTGTCATAGTATAATACCTGGCCTCCTAGGGCTTCCAAATGTTCATATAACTTAAGTCTCGCGTGAGCCGTGGTATAAGCTGCGATCACAACATTCACGGTCCTCAAGGGTTCACTAGCTTCGTCAACCATTTGCCAATTTACAAGGAGAACTTCGTCGTTTATGATTTGGATTAAATTTACTCTTCCTCCAGGCTGGGTTAGCAATCTGAAAAATTCCTTAGAGTCCTTCACGATCGACGTTTTAGTCATATTTTCCCTTTGCCCGAATTTACCCCAAAATGAGTTCAACATTAATTTAGCAACTGATCGGAGGCCAGCATTCTTAGCAATTTTGACTTTCTCAGGTTGAACTCCTTCATGTTTAAAATACTCCATGATATACTGGTCTTGGTCTTGTTCAGTCTTACACCAAGAGGGGAACCCTGATGCCTCTTGTTTCATTTTAAAAAATTTGTTAATAAAGTCGGTGAATAAGCCCCCGTTCTCATAGGTCGCCACTCGATACTCCCATAGCTCATACATGTCTAGGATGGTATAGCCTTTCTCTCCAGCTTTCCGTATTTCATCCATTGTCCACGTCCCCACTATAGCCCGCTCCTCGCTCTCATGTAGGCAATCACCCTGATTTAAGGTTTCCCCACAGGTACGACATAATACGAACATTAATTTATTGTTCATTTTAGCGGGGAGTACGGGGTGGTAGAGATCCCAAGGTGGCAGGATTTTACATTTCAACAGGCCTTCAACATCAAGGCCACGTGCTCTGCACTCCTCATTACCTATATAGATTTTTGGATGGCCAATGGGGTACTTCAATATTTATTTACATACGGGTACAAAGAGCAAACGTCTACATACTGAATCGTTTCACCCTCCTCGCATTTATGATAGGCTTTGGCATTGCCTGTCCTGCCTCCAAAGAACGAATCTCTTGGGTTAAGGGGGAGATTGTTCAAAATTGTATTAAGATGATCTAGTTTATTTTCCTTCTTCAGCCTGCTAAACTCACATTCCCACATTTCTACAATATTATAGTCAGAAAGTTTATCAATTTTGGATTTTGTTCTCTCATATCTAATGTGGAGAGTGTCAGAGGGATCCTCCTTCAATGGTTCTTCCCTTCTGTATCGGTAGCATTTGGGACAGCCATGCCAGTAGCATCCGTGGAATTCATAGATGTTCTCTCCATCAAACCCGTCTACTTTTAGCCCATTAATTTTGGCTTCTCTGCCCCGGCCTGCATGCTGTATCTTAATTCCTCGTTTCTCTTCCTCCCAAGTCAACCACTGCAATGCAGCAGCTGATTGAGTGTCGGAAAAACGATACCCACCTTTTGGAATCAAGCCAATCGTATCAGGTTTTAGGAAATTACGACGAAAAGCTAGGTTGCAAGCACTGGCTACAGTTATTGCTTCAAGGAATGGGTCTACGTTGCATTGCTCGAGAAGTAAGGCTCTAAATTTAATACAGGCTTGGGCCAAAATCTCGACATCTGAAATGCAATATTCTAAGATCTCCTTTTGAAAGTCAAATTTGTAATCTTCTGCAACTCGTTCGTCATACCACTTTTCAAAAGCTGAGTGGGACTCTTCAAACATAGAGTCTGGACAGTAATACTCCTTGGCTGGCATAGGGCCTACATAATTTTGATTCGCCAAAGTGTTGAAAAGATGTGGGAAATAGCCTTTCTTCTTCTCTGGAGGCAGGTCAAACGCTTTAGGGAGTGCAGAGAGGGACATGGGGAAGTAGCTAAGTGAATCGATAAACCTTACATTATCTACTTCAATTAAGATTGATTTAGTCCCCCGAGAAGTTACGTTTGGGACAAATTTAGTTTCTTCCATCAAATACTTTAAGATAAATTGAAAGTCAAAGCCCTGCCCATTATGGGCGATCACACATACAGTCTTAAAAGTTTTCCTCACCTGCATGACATAGTCCATAAACTGTTTGACAGGGTCTTCTTTAAATATATTTTGCCGTTCCAAACAAGTATCACAGTCACTTCCTTTGATACACTTAAAACAATACTGCTGGGACACACATAAGTTGACTTTATGAATTTTAGCTTCACTATCAGAGACCAGTGATTCATCTTGGCGAGTCTCCAAGTCAAAGAATATAAACAAGAAATCGCGGTCTTTAGGGCTTTGCTTGTCTACACGCATAAAACACCGGTGGTCAGCCGGTTTATAGTCTTTGCAAGTATTACAAAACACCTCTCCACACTCATGGACTGTTTTGCGTTTAGTCGGAAAAACCATTTTTTGACAATGGCGACAGAACTGGATAGATTTGCAAATTTGGCCACGATGGGCTATCAAACACTGCTCATTTTTAAAGTGGCGACTGCAAAATCGACAAGTGAGGCCTCCATGCTCAAGCTTACATGGGGGAGATATGGAGTGACATGATGTGCATTTGTTAGTGCATCGATGTTCAAACTTGTTGTTGGAAGGGACATGACACGCCTCACATTAGTAGACACAAGCAAAAGCAGCTGTGAGACTAGTAATTACGTTATAATGACCATTATGAAAAAGCAAGTTAATTTTAAGTTTAGCATCTTCACTACCACCAGAAAAGTATACATCACGGCCTTTAGAGTTGTAGTTATAAACAGTTATTCTGTACTTTTTAAGATGGGCTTGAAGCTTCTCAAGCTCAGGAATGCCAGCACCTTCCTCTGGGATCTCTACTCTCGCCTTTGCTATTAGTTTTTTAGCTCTAAGTGTTTGTCTCAACCCCTTATCCTTTCGAATAGCATAGGTCTGGGGATCATTTTTCGCATACGCTTTTGCCACTACCAAAGCCCTGGGAAGACACAAGTTATCTTTATTTTGTATAAGAACGATTCCCTGCCTCGCCTTGCACTCTTCTTCGAAGGTATTATAAAATCCAGGGCATTTTCTAGCACCACGACCTACAGGCACATTGACTCTCACCACATCAACTCTAAATGTATCAGTTGATTTGATATTTTCAGAGTTAGATTGAACAATACCTCCAAATACACTCCACAGTACATCACTGTTAACTTCAGAAGCCGGACGTGGAACTACATACCCTGACTCTTTTGTTTTTAAATTAATGCTATCTAATGTAAAGCCAAGGTAATCATTAGGATGGCATTCGGATTTCGCTCTCTCGACTATTTGAGCAAATCCCTGCCTAAGCCATTCAAATTCAGACGTTCCAGCTGGAGGATTTGTAAACTTAAAAATAGTTTTAAGACCATACAACCTGAATTTTTTTATGTACGTCCGGTCTTCGCTAATAAAATGGATCGGTTCGGTAATATTTGGAGAGTTCATTTTAGAAGACGATTCCATTTTTATAAAAATACTAAGCTTATTATGAAGCAAAAATGGAATTTTTATAGTAAATGTGAGGTTATGTTACACGCACGTCTGTACAGTACCACGTCTGAGACTGAAGCAATAGAGCTGATAGCTCTGGTTTTATAGAGGCTCACTAGGGATTCACTCTGGTATTACTATATGTACAGTAAAAGTACAATAAAAAGTGAGGTTATGTTACACACATGTCTGTACAGTACCACGTCTGAGACTAAAGCTATAGAGCTGGTAATTATAGAGACTCACTATGGGCTCACTCAAGTTTTACTATATGTACAGTAAAAGTACAATAAAAAGTGAGGTTATGTTACACACACGTCTGTACAGTACCACGTCTGGAAAGACACTGAAAACAATAGAGCTGATAGCTCTGGTTTTATAGAGACTCACTAGGGACTGGTATTACTATATGTACAGTAAAAGTACAATAAAAAAGTGAGGTTATGTTACACAAGATCGACACGTCTGTACAGTACCACGTCTGGAAAGACACTGAAGCAATAGAACTGATAGCTCTGGTTTTATAGAGACTCACTATGGACTCACTCTGGTATTACTATATGTACAGTAAAAGTACAATCAAAAGTGAGGTTATGTCACATGAGACTAGCACGTCTGTACAGTACCACGTCTGAAACTAAAACAATAAAGATGACAACTATAACTTTATAGAAAAGTCACTGAAGGCTCACTCCGGTATTACTATTGTATTTCTACAGTAAAAGTACAGTAAAAAGTAAGATTATATTACTCAAGACCGGTACGACTGTACAGTACCACACCTCATACCAAACTAAACCCATAAAGCTGGTTATTATAGGGGCTCACTAAAGGCTCACTCAAGTTTTACTAATATATTTGATACAGTAAAAGTGAGGTTATGTAACGTAAGACCTGCACGTCTGAACAGTATCACGTCTAAACCCAAACTGAACCAATAAAGCTGGTTATTATGGTTTTATAGAGCCTCACTAAAGGTTCACTCAAGTTTTACTAATATATTTGATACAGTAAAAGTGAGGTTATGTTACGCAAGACCAGCACATCTGTACAGTATCACGTCTGAGACTGAAGCAATAGAGCTGATAACTATAACTTTATAGAAAATCACTAAAGGACCACTCTGGTATTACTATATGTACAGCAAAAGTACAATCAAAAGTGAGGTTATGTTACACAAGACCAGCTGAGTTACATTATAAACTGCTATGTAAACTGCATTATAAACTGCCCTTCAATAAAATTGTACTAGTATCTGCTAACTTATAAAGACTGCTCACCCTCTGTCTTAGAAATATAAGGATTTTTCTTTAAGATAATACCATAACACTATACTGCCTTCACCTCCTAAGTATTGATCTGCTATTGAGAAGGTAGAGCCCTGCGCCAGCAGACCTGTAGGCCTCTGTCTGTTATTTTAAGATGTTTTTTATTTTTTAATATGTCTGACCTTGGCCACTACACTCTTCTTAGTCTTAACAAATACTTAGAGACTCAAAGGAACAGTCATACACCAGCAGGGAATAAAAAATTAATAGTTGTATGTTTTTTTATTTTTCACAGTTGTGACCTTGAATCTGGGAAGTGATGCTTAGCATTTTATTACATACTAACACTACACATATACACATACCAAGTTTAAAGAAAATCCGTAGTGCCATTCTCAAGATAAAAAATAAAAATTTTTTGCGCCTTCATTTTTTGGATACCTTGTGCCATGCATTTTAAAATACCAACTAAGTGTACACACATACCAAGTATGAAGTTAATACATGAAGCCATTCCTAAGATATGATTTTTCAAAGTTTTGCCCCTTCATTGCCCCCTTCATTTTTTGGATGCAACCCGCAACATTTTGGTTAATTTTGTTATTTTAGGGTACCTACCCCCCCCAGGGGCACCTCTACTTCATAGAAGGTGGTTTTTTGAGGTCCCTAGACCCCTAGGACACACCATTTTCGAGATATTTGCGTTTTTTAGATTTTTAAGCAAAAATTTTCATGTTTTTCACTTTATATAGTATAATATGCACTTTATTTAGGTGTTGTACATCATTTACATATTCTAAACTTTATATAGTATTGTGTACACTTTATATAGTATGACCCCAGCGATCCATATGGTCTTGTTCCCCATGATGACGTCACAGAAAAAACGGCTGACGATTGGCGCGACAAAATTGGCGCAAACGCCGCGATGATGTCACAAAAAAAAAGACGCCACCATGACGTCACAGAAAAAAAAAATAAAACAGCTGACGTCAAATTGGCGCGAAAGGGTGTTGCCATCTTGATGACGTCACAAAAAAAACAGCTGACGTCACAGAAAAAAGACTCCGCCATCTTGAAAAAAATTGGCGCGAACGCCGCCATCTTGGTGACGTCACAAAAAAAAGACGCCGTTATGACGTCACAGAAAAAAATTGGCGCATGCGCACGCCATTTTTTGTGCCCGATCCTCGGGAACCCTACTACCCATAAGAGCCCATGTTAGACCTCAATCGCCCGCCCTAACTACTCTCAATTTATACTTTTCAAAAGGATTTAAAATATACATTCCATTTTCTTTTAATTTCCTACCTTTTACAGTTCCTTTATAATGTTGTTTTATTTTGTTTATGACGGTTTTTGAAATTCTTTATAATAACGAGTGTTTGAATGAGTGTTTAAATTATGCTGACATTTCCAACAGATATAATTTACCCGGATCTAATTAAAACTTTTGCCAAAATTTCGTAGCAAAATTTGGTATTGTGCCTCTTAATCCAATCAATAGGCTTAACACAAAACTTTTAAAGTTTTCAATTTTATAATTTGCTTTGTAAAAATTAATTCTTTGGCAGTTTATTTTACTTTTCTTCATATGTACATCTTCCAGTTGATTTTCAATTACTTCGATTTTTATAACTGTCAGATCAATTATGTACCATTCATTATTCTTTCTGTCCAAGACGCTTCGACGAATTGAGTCATTATCTGCTTTCGCCATTACTTTTTCATACACTTCATACGATTTTGACCAAAATTCGTCGGTAATCATTGATCTGTTCCTGTGGTGTCGGATATTTCTCAAGAGGTTACCGTGTGGACACCGTCCCAGGACATGGGGCAATGTTTATAGGGCCTCTCCTTTGGTAAAAAAACTTTTACGTAAAACAACTTGGGACATCAGGTTTATGTATGTATTAATATAAAAAGACCAAAAATTTAATTAAGACCTCTGATTTATTGTTTTTCAAATGTCTTTCTTTAATAAAATCCTATAATACTTTTCAAAATGCCAAAATGGCTAGTTTCTTTTTGGTAAGAGAAACAGGGTGGTTGAAATATTCAGGGAGGGTATAAACGGGGACGCAGGGTCGACGTGGAGCCACTTTACAACTTACAGGACCCTGACACTGCTGCTCGACGTTTATACTGACAATTGTAACCAGGTCAACCTCTCTAATTTTAATTAAGTTTGTATTTAAGTAAATTCGTTAAGCTAGCACGTACGTAATTTATTGGTTAACATGGTAAACTTAGCCACAAATGATAACATTGCAGGACGAGATGTCGCAGAAACTAACACCATTGCTCTTATGTAATGTAGCTCACCTGGCACTGCAGTCATCTTGAGAGTTCACGGGTTATTCAATCCCTGGAATGCCCACAAACTTTGATGGGTTTGGAACATACTTTCCCTAAAAGCGTTTAAAACTACTCTAACATAAATAACAATAGTGTTGATATATAGTCAAAAAGAAACCGACACACTATAATGTGTATTTTTTATTCACGATCGCTAAAGGGTGAATAATAATCTGTAGGGTAGAAGAGGAATATCATTATATTCATCTGGACTTAAATATTGAAGTCAGTTTACTTTAATGATTCTTAAAATATTTTTGGAAAACAAAATTATAATTATAATTAGTTATTACTTACTTTTATAACTACCACAATCAATTGAACTTCGCTTTAACGATTGTGGAAAAAATGGCTAATTGGAGCTTCCAGGCACAAAAATCATAAAAAATACCCATAAGAAATATAGAACAAAACATTAACCAGAATGAATTCTTTATTTGTTACCGAATTGTTTAATGTACAAAATTGGAATATTTTCCATTACCTGAAACACCCAGGAAGCAAGTGGTCGCATTCTTTCCACAGTCTTAAATATGTATACATAAACCATTATTGTAACTAAGCACAGTGATAAGAGAGTTCATTTAAAATTCTAACAAAATAATTTCATCTGAAAGTGACATTCAAGTCATAAGTACACAAGATCACAATAATTAACCGGTTGGGCTTATATGAGCAAGCTGTGGTCAAATCCATTTGCTTTGACCCTTCCAACTTACACCCAGTTTGAATTTTGATCTAATTCTGAGTTGATTTTGAGTGTGGCATCCTTTTTATTTATTGTAATTTTTGATAGTATTTGCAGTAAATTTTCAGAACTATGATTAAATAACGATGGATAAGCAAACATTAAAAAAAATTCACTAGATGTGTTTCTTATGATTTATGACACTTATCTAACAAATTAAACTTTATTTTAATGTTTTGCAAATAAATAAAAATAAATACCTTTAAATTATACAACGAGGATTACGAGGATTCGTTGTATTGCGAAATTATCTACACGATAATTGGGACTTAAAGCGAAAGAGAATTAAATGAAACACTATTAAGGACGCTATAGGGAGAGGCCCTGATCAGTTTTGGCGGTGATTTCGTTTAACTGTAATGACCGGAGGGGGAGGGTGGTGCTCTTAAATATTCATTGGCGTAATGAAACTGTCAGAAAGGATCAGCTCAGAGCAGCACTCCCAGCAGCCGGTGTCGCACTCAGGGAAGAAACGGGGGTTTCTTAATTTATTTTTATAAAATACCCAAATAAAATTTTGTACTTAGGCCTGTTCTTTAAGTTGTGACTTTTTGGCACTATTATGGCTTTTTTTATTTATTATTACTAGAGATCGCCTCCTGATCGAAATTCGATCAAAATTTCAGTTGATCTGGACCCAAGAAGCTTAAAAACATTTTAGAAATAAAACATCTGTTCTTCCTATTTTTTTAGCATTTGTTTTTACAACAGCTTCTAATGATTCATTCAATTCTCCTTTCTCCATAAGATTAACATTGTAACTTTGAAAGCCTGTGGGGCGTAGCCCTGGAGTCCTATGTGAATTTGAATGTGATTCTGCTCATCTACAGGACTATACCTTTCTAACGGTATCCGCGGATTTCTCCTACGATGCACACGAGTTGAGAAAAAAGGAGGAAATGAAACATGCTTGCGTATTAATATTATTACTAGTATACGTGTTGCTCGAAATCGAGCAATTAATTTTAATATAATACAAATGTTACTTTTAGCTCTAAATAAATTACATCCGAGCAATTCAATATTGTGAATATCTTTAACTGCCAAAACTACACTTATTTACAGCTGATTATTAACAGATTTTTAAAATGCTTTATTCAAACCCAATGTAATTTAAATGGGAAATTTTGAGATTTCAATGGTGGATAGCGTCTTTATTTTCAGTCCGATTCTCATCAGTTTTTGGCGGAAACAACTACAGACCAAGCCCTATCCAACGACACCAAAAACTTCAAAATCGGTTGAAAATTGTAGGAGGAGTTCTCAAGACAAAAAAACCCTTAGCGTATTAAATAAGTATAGATTATGGATTTATTAATTTTTATATCAAATCATACTATGATTTTGAGCCTTACTATGTCACTATTTTTATAAAAAAGTTAATATATTTAGGGTTTAACTTAACTAACTTTTATCCTCAATGGAAAGTAAAATAGAGAGCGAAATTATTTTAAGTGTTAAACGCTAGGCAAAAACCATCACTGTTATTTAGAAGTCTGTAAACATAGTCCTGAATGTTTCACGTCTAAACCTATATTTCAAGCACTCCCCTAAACCACTGTAATAGTACAACACTATGATTTTTTCACCCCACTACCCTCATGAGGGGTTTTTGCTGCCCTAAAGCAAAGCAAAGCCACGACCACAACCACAGTCAAAACCACCTTGATATGACGCACTACCCTGGAATGTTATCAATAGGACACTGTGGTAAGGCGACGACGACGCGACCTCCACAGAAGCCGCGGGTTGGACACTATTGTGGCAACGAGAAATGCGTGGTGTCGACGATGGTCATGTGGATTGCGTTTTACTGATAGATCTTTTTAAATGTGTCGTTGTATTTTTGTTACAACTTAATACATTTTGGGATGTAAACCCCCCCCATTTTACTATCATTAATGGGTTGATAAAGTAAAGTTTTAGGCCATTAAGGTTAATTACTTTCAACAATCATATTTATCATTCGATTTTTAAAAATAAATTATGGAAACGATTTATTGAATAGAGGAAATAAAATGTTTCAAAACTACAATGAACACAAGTATAGTAATATCAGATTTTGGGAAACTGGGAGGGTCCGTTAAAGTCTCCAGTGTATCATATCAGAGATCACTGTAGAACTTGAAGGCGTGGTTATAAATAGTTGAGAGAACTATTTCACAAAGTGTATGCTTGTTTTCTTGGTTATGTTTTAGCGAATTTTGAAATTTACAGCTTCCATAGGATATAGGTTTTTTGTTCTAATCTAACATGTTTCCTCAGGTGAATTGTGAATTGTGTTATTTTCTACATTTCGTCCATAGTACAAGTAACTATCAAAAGAAAGTTCCTAAGAACGGCATTTCCACCCAAATATCCAAGTTCTCCTTCACATATACCTCGAAATGGTTGAGTAAGTAGGGACATTAGTAATAGGGCGCATTAGTAAGTTGGGGGCAACATCGTGGCACCAACACTCCGTTCTTGTAAACGTTCTGTATAATATCTTTTTTTGTTGCTTGGTTAAATTAGCGTACGTATGAATCGCATTATATGTATTATGTAAAGTATGGAAAAGATTGCAAAAGATGATTGACCATAAATATGTTTATGTTCATTAATACACTTTGACTGGAAGTTCTCATAGGTTTATTGCTATCATATCTCCGCCTTCGAGGTTGTGGTGGATGCGAATACAAAAGTCACTGCAACATATTAGTTTCCAGTGTTCTCGATGGGCTCCATCACCAACACCATGAGGGGGGGGGCAGCTCTTGCTCCGTGTATATCCCGGGGGACGAAACAGACGAAAGAAACGCTCAGTAATTACACTTCAGGGCCTTCATTAGGGCAATGAATTTTAAAGAGGCTGCGAGAAACGCCGGCAATTAAACTCATGTCACCGCTTCGTTGTGACAAACAGTGTTTAGAAGGACTTGAAGTTTAGGCAGTGTGATGATATTCTATAATTTTACCTAATTTATTTTAAAATTGTTATTTTTCATGAAAAAATTGCATGGTTCAACACTATAAGACATTTTATTGACATTTAAGACAGTCGGTAAAAATTATAAATAAAAAATAACACTGTATAAAATATATTTTTAGATTCTAAAATTATTTTTTTTGCTTCGATATTTGTCGTTTTAAAATTAAAATAGCAATAAGACAATTACTTTAGTGGCAGTCATATATATTTCTTAATACATTTTTATGTTAAAACTCTTCTATTTTCTCTCGTAAGTGATGGCAAATAATTTCCTTTACTATCCACTTTTTATTATTTTTGTTTATAGGCACTTATTGTATATATAAATAAATATTTGCATTCTTCAATACCAGAAGTGATTAAAAATATATCTTTGTTCTATGTGGTGTCTAAAATACCCTGTCGTCATTGTGACAGCTCAACAAATGTAATTATTATTATTTATTATTTTATTAATCCTTTATCTTACGTATATTACAGTATATCAAATTACAAAATACCTTTAAAATATTAATAAACTTCTTGAACTGTTTCTTAATTAATGCAAAAAAGAAGTTTATGCAGTTTCTCTAAGAAGGTACTGTATTACTTTATCACATAAAAATTAATAAAAGACAGATATAAAAATTGAATAGAACAAGGAACTGGGAAGACACCGTGCACAAATTTTCTTCACCTGTGGAATAAGTAATGGAATGAGATTGCGGAAGAAATTTATAATCCCTCTACAAGAAAATCTCTTCAAGAGCCTTCAAGAGCCTCCTTTGTCCAATAATTCTGTTCTCAGCAAATCCCAGGAGATTTCTTTGTAGCGCTCCTCTGTTCCTTACTTCATTTTCCACTTGTCAATCAGATTTAGTAAATTTGCTTGTTATTTTTATCAAAGTAATATTTTATACTTTCATAAAAGTAATAAACCTTCAACGTTACTTATGCTTTTATTTATTGGTTGGTATATTTTAATCTCTACGTACATTAAAGGGCCATCAATGTAACATAATTATTTAATTTATTATCAAACCTTACAGTTTTAAAATCTATGTTATAGGTACATTTCAACAGATTTTATAATAAACTAACAGTGATTTAGGAATTGAATCTAATTCATACTTCCCGTAAGCCTTGAATATCTTAATAATATTTATTCGGTAAGTACCGATTAAACACGTGATAGGTTGGCGGTGCTCGCGGACCCGGAACATCTTCGTAATGTCGTGAGTTCAGGAGTTAAACACTTCTCAAACGAAATCTTAGAAAATAAGTTTGTCTTTTTTTAAAAAAAAAAAAAAAAAGTTTGTCTATAATTATCGTAGTTGAACTTTAAACCTTTGTCATTATTTTTTTTTTTTTCAATTGGGACATTCATTTTGCACTGTTACAGTAAATATCAGAGTGTAACCTCTTTCAGTGTAGTTGTATACATTTTAGAATAAAAATTGGTTTTTCTATGGAATAGTGTCTAAAATGTTTCAGAAATATCATTGAGAAATTAGGAAAAGGGCATTTACTTTATCTTAATAGATGTTCCTAAAATAATATATCTTTGAAGTGGTATACATAGGTAGTTTTTAATAAACCTGATCCTTCTCAAGAATATTGGGATGAAAGAGAGATTAAAACTGTAAAGAAAAAAAATTAAATGTACAGAAAAAAACTAAAACTCGTAACAAACATGTTCGAGTATAAGATTTTCTTAAATAACGTTTTAAATAAGTTATAAGGTCTTTTAATAAGTCCCTTTTGAAACAGATGTCAACTGTGAAAATGTATGATTGGTTTTTTATGTTTAAACCTATTTAAACCTATTAAACGTTTAAACCTATTTAGCCTGCGCAAAATGCCCATTTTGAGGCAGACGTGCTCAACGATTCGGCCGGGGTCTCCTTATCCACCAACAACAACAACAACAACCCATTTACTTTTCTGCAGCGGTTGTGGCTAGCATTGATGTTCCATGGGTCAGACGTAACATTTCAATCAATGTCCGTCCGTTGTTATGGCCTCAACGACATCGTTTGGTGCACGCGAACACGCATCCTCTACAAACATTATTTGGCTGATTGTCCGTGCATACAAGGATTTCCAAACTCTATAAATTGATCACATCATCCCTATTAAATAAACCCTAATAAATTAACGGTCAAGTACTTAATTAATGCTCTGCCTGATTATTCCAAAATTACACTTTTTGCATACTAAGTGAGGTAATTTAAACATCACTTCTAGAGGTCATGTTAGTTAAAACATCTACTGTGGTAAAATTAGCTTAACAACTTTCTTTCATTGGATTTTAAAGTATTAAGAAATATTTTATTATAATCTTTTTCGTGATTAATTTTTTTTATTTCAAGGTTAAGCAATATTTTTTAAATGACATGTAATTTACAAACGATATTACAATCTAAATAACAGAACTTCTTTACGATTTTAAAAATTTATTAAAAATAAAATTTGAATCAAACGAAGTCAGAACTCTTTTATTAAAAATTTAGTTCAATTATGTACTCAACGTGGCAGCTTGATAAATAAATAAATATTAAAACTAGTTGTAGCTGGCATTTTTTATCAATACAAAACCACTAAAGCCGCTTGTTAGTGTTATTCGAGCTCTCAAGTTTGTGTTACATAATCTCAGAATCTGAAATAAACAACCCTAAATGCTCCATGGGTTTGTGTGCAGAGTATTAGAGTGGATTGAGTGTTAATCCACCGATTGCACGTCCAGCATTATGTTTAAATCAATGTCCGTCGGGGGTTTGTAGCTTTATCGAGGCTGATAGACAAACACGCGAGCTGGAGCACGCATCTTGCTGCTACCGGCCAACACAAAGTGTAAACTTCTAACTTGCATATCTTTTAGTTTTGGATTTGGTAATTCCCCATTGGTTATCTTTTCTGTCCGCTAATTGAAATAAAGTTGAGTTTAATATGTTAAAAGAGTAAGACTTTTTAACTCACTTTTGAGTTTTTTCTATATTTTTTGGGGGTCTTAGAAATTTCTCATCTTATCCTAAATAAGTTACTTATACATTATAATTTGGTTAAAAAACGTACATAAAACTCAGATGTTGAAGATACTAACACTTTACTCAGAAAGTTTACTAATCAATGTAATACAGTATTAGCTCTTTTTTTTTGAATTTTTTACTTTAATTAAACTCTGGGACGCACTCCGAATTTGCAATTTCGGAAGTGTAAAATTCCTCACATCAAAGAGTGGCAAAAATCTTAAATCTTCTTTTGAAAGAAAAAGGCTTTAACATTTTTAACTTCGATAAAATGTAACATAGTTGTAAGTGTCATCAAGCATACTTCCTGTACTTCTAGTTTCATTGCAAATATGATGAAAAATAATTTTTTACCATAGAAAAAACAAGGACAATTCTTGACCTCGATGTATTTACATCGCCCCCCCCTCATATTTACCCTCTTCCAACCCCCCGAACCCTCCCTCCCCCTATGAAACGAGACGGAGCGTGTCCAAGCACCTCATCTCCCTCCACTCTCGCTAACTAAAGTGCTTCATCGTGGTCTCTGTTGCCAAACAATTAGTGATGAAAAACTCAAGAAACTGACTCAAGTAAGAGCCATAAGACAGGGTTTTATTAGCTTAAATATTGAACATGACCTTACAGTTGAAATTGTTTGGTTAATCCTAGAGTAAACTGCATTCAGGGTGGGTTAATGCTTAAACCCATAGTAAATGATTAGGTACTTACGTAAATTTGACATATTTTTGGTCGTTTTTATTACTAGTACAGGGGGACCGAGCTTATGCTTAGTAAAATTATTACTTTCATTCCTCACACAAAGCTCGTTCGCTCCGCTCACTGGCCCTCTTCCTTTTTATGATGCCTTTGGTATAATTTTCTTAAACTACAGGTTAAAGTTGAAACACATTTTATTTGTTTATTTTATCTACAGTTATCAGCTGATTTTTGTTCAATTTAAAAATCTCCAAAAGGATAACATGGGAACTTTGAAGGGCTCTAGTACGCAAACCGGATTTTTCCCAGCTATTGGGTAAGCTCCAATCGATTTCTCGTGGCCAAAACCCCCATATTAAGAAAATAAATAAATAAAAAATCCTTGGAGTGAAAAAAATTACCCGTACAAACAGTTCTTGTTTTAGAGTATAGGATTTGAAAACATTCCTCTTCATCTTACAGTACAGTACTTCAGTTTTAAACAGTTTCTAATCAATTGAGTTGAAAGTTAACTAGCCACGCAATTGGATTAGTGGTTGATGTCCATCTAAAAATGAATATAGAGTGACATATTTTTCTCCTCTTTGAACTAAATAATTGTTGTTTTAATCGCCCTTGTAGTAATCTATATAATGCAGAAGGAATTTTCATCGATAAATCCATTTTACATCGCAAGGTACACGAGTAGGCCTATACAACTCGACGAGTTTAACTGCTATATTATACATTAATGATGAACAGTAGTGGGGAATGGGGGCTTTTGGGCCAGTTCAAGGTCACCTGAGGGATGACGTCATCGATGACGTCATCGAGGTCAATGACCTCATTGATGACGTCATCGATTGCATCATCGATGACGTCATCACCAATGACGTCACTTCCTTGACGTCACACCCATGACGTCACAAAAATGACGTGCTGATGACGTCATCACCTCTTACGTCACCAAGATGACGTCATCGATGTCACAAAGGTCAAGGTCACGCTGAAACCTAAAATTTTTTGGCACTTTTGCTGTTTCTCGCACTACGCTCCGAGTTTCAGTCACAGTTACCATGACCTTGACAACTTGGAGCGAAATTGCGATGAGAAACAGCAAAAGTGCTGAGGAAACTTGAAGTTTGCAACGTGACTCTGCCTAAACCGTCATGTGACACCGCTCGGGTGACCTTGAACTGGCCCAGAAGCCCCCATTCGACCATTACTACAACTGCGATGTGCACCCTACGACAGACACCGAGCGACTGACTGTCCGGCTCTGTGCACTCTAGGTATATGGGAAGTGGTGGGGGAAATTGTGATGACCTTGGGAAACTTGAAAATGTCAAGCCGGGTAGCACCGTTTCGGTGCTACCTTAAAGTTACATGCTAAAGTGTGATGACCTTGAGTAAAAACATAGAAATACTACAAGTTGATACCACCCCAGAGTTAAAGTGTGGTGACATTGAGTCAAAACACTGAAATACTATAAGTTGAAATCATCCCAGAGTTAAAGTGTGGTGACCTTGAGTCAAAACACAGAAATACTACTACAAGTCGATCCCGCCCCCAGAGTTAAAGTGTGACGATCTTGAGTTAAAACACTGAAATGCTATAAGTCGAAATCATCCCAGAATTAAAGTGTGATGACCTTGAGTCAAAACACAGAAATAGTACAAGTCGATATCATCCCAGAGTTAAAGTGTACTGACCTAGATTCAAAACACAGAAATACTACAAGTTGATGTCGTTCCAAAGTAGAAGTGTGGCGACCTTGAACTACCCCAAATTGTCAGGAATTGGAGTAGCAACAGCGATGTGCACCCTTCGACGGACATCAAGCGACTGACTGTCTGGCTCTGCGCACTCTAGGTATATGGAAAGTGGTGGGGGAAATCTCAAGGTCATCCAAATTGGGTTTTAAAAAATAAGAAACTCTAAACTTCATGCTCCTCTTCTTCCCTTTCCACCTCATTTGTAGGATATATGGTTGACAACGGTAAATGTGACAAATACTCCGGTGATTGTTGACCTCCACTGTGATCTGATTCTTGATCGTCTTGCTGCATTATAACTTCAGACCAATCATAATCTAAAGTGACCTTGAGCTTTATTCCCGGGTTGTCGAGGAGAATAGACTTCATCCAATCGCAGATGGTTTCTAAATAATGCACGTCGTTGATTGTCAATTTCCAACTTGTAGTGGGTACATCTTCGGTGGAGGACATGTCATCGCAAGCAGGTGTGTCCGCCATGGTTGTTGGAGGAGGAATGATGCTTGTTGCAGCGAGCAATGCTGGTATAACAGAGTGGTGGGGGAAATTTCAAGGTCACCCAAATGGAGTTTTAAAAAAAGGAAACTTTGTCTATTTACTTATAACATAACCACTTAAACTAAAAGGATTGGGATCAACAGTACGTTTAATCATCATATTCGGTATATTCTTCATGTTTCTCAGTTTTCACCTCCGCCCAAATAGTACCTCCACTCTTTAGCTCCTTTTCGGCTTCTTCTAGTTGCTGGGTAATCGCCATCTGACACTGAAGTTCAAAATCATCACGCGGCACAGATCCGCAAATATCCATCTGAGCCAACCAGAGCTGCCTAAGGTTCTTTTCCTTTTCCTCGACAGCTTCGACGGTTGCATGTAATTCCTTTTCTGTAATAGAGGAGTCCCACAATTGTTGATCATCGGTTTTGTTGACAACCTCATTTTTGGACTCCTTGTACAAATCGTTCAGCTCCTGCTGAGTCTTAATGGTTACCTCCTTGTAACTAGCACAACTTACATTGAGAGACATCTTGATGTTGTATGGTTGACCGTTGGAGTTAAAATGAAGCTGAGGCACAGCGCTTGGGGGTACTATAAAAAAGTGGGGGAAGTTTCAAGGTCATCCAAATTGTGTTTTAAAAAATCCTATCTTGTTACTGAGCACATATGTCAGTAACAAGATAGGTGTTTTTTCTCTTTTACATCTTTAATATAATAAAGAAATAAACATATTCTACAATGGTAAGAAGAAGAAACCAACTGCTAGTCAGCTGAAATAATCCAAAGTCTGGCTCGCTTCAGTCTTCATGGACGCCGGTGATGAAGTCGCTGGAGAAGAGTAATGTTCAGACTCTTCTTTTGGGTGTCGGAGATTGCGTATATTGCAAGCGTAGACTTGCACATTTATACGGTAGCCTCGCGCCACCATCAGCTGCAACTCCTTGTACAAGTCGTTCAGCTCCTGCTGAGTCTTAATGGTTACCTCCTCGTAACTAGCACAACTTACATTGAGAGACATCTTGATGTTGTACTGTTGACCGTCGGAGTTGAAATGAAGCTGAGGCACAGCGCTTGGGGGTACTATGAAAAAGTGGTGGGGGTGTTTGCATTGAAGCATGTTTGACCTTTAGCTTGGTGGTAGGGGTAACTGTGAAATGCAAAGGTCAAAGGTCAAGGTCACCCGCGAAGTTTAAAAAAAAATGCAACATATCAATATGTGACAAACCTCACATATTGATATGTTGCATTTTTTGTCTTTTGTATTTTTTTGTCTTTTATGGTTTATTTATAAAACATTACAATAACATATGTACAACAGTAAAACTTAAATCTAACACTGCTGCTTGTCGGCGATGTGGATGGTCAACTCGGTGGAATTGCTACCCGTGCAACCGTGGGAAACCAGGTAGAGACAGCCGGGTTGGATGGAGCGCAGATCCTCGTTCTGGAGGAGATGGACGAACCGTTTCGGCAGGTAGACTTGGAACTTGGGCTCATCCCCCGGAGTGAACGGTGCCTCGCTAAGACTGCAGCAAATGGCCTCTCCAACTGAAGTCTCCATCTTCTTCATGGCGTGGATAATGTAGTGCTTCTCGTCTTTAAGTTCGGAACACTTCTTGACGGGTAGTATGGTAGATTTGGAGTGAGCATTGAACTGCTCAACCAAAGTTTGCAGGAACTGGTGAGATGCCATGGTTGAGTTAAAGATTGTCTTCTTCTTCGTCTTCTTGCTGGGAGATGTTGTCGTCTCGGAATCTCGAGTAATACTCATGCCAGGTCCCGGTCTGCTCCTCACTTATATAACCCACGTCACCCCCACCACTCCCCACTCCCCCACTTTGAAGGTAAGATGCGAGTTTATAGGCGTTTTTTAAAGCGCAATGTCTATCTTTTTCATGTTCTGGACTTTTAGTACAAATACAAACATTTTCCATCGTATACTTGTAGTTTTTATCCAAGTCCACATCATTAACCGGAACATGAGTAAATTCTTCGATCCATCTCTTCTTTTCCAGTCCTTTTGTATAAATATTGGTAAACCTGTTTGAAAACTGATGCATGATGTTATATAAGTCCGTGTAACTTGCAAAACCATCATACCAATCGATATGATGGAAATATTTTGAAATCCACCTGTTGGTAGTAGCGGCTTTGCTAGTTAATGATGAATAAGAACATGGTGGTTTGAACAAAAATGTATATGGAACACTTGTATTGATATCGAAAAACACAAGTTCTTTTATGATAAATCTATCATCATTACCCCGAAACGCTTGGAACTCAATTATACCAGGTTTGGACTTTACTTGTTCTTCTTCCTTGTCCATTGCGAAGATCACTCGTCTGCTCATGACGAAGTCCAAAGGTCAACTGATTTCCACACCACGGTAGGTACGACTTTTATACCTGGCCGTACAGTTGTTGGCGCGTTGGTGTATATTTAACGTGGGCACCGTCCCCGGTAGGCCTAACCCCACAAAGTGTTTGATATTGTTTTAAAAACCAACCATTGTTATCTAAGTTTCCATCTTTACATTCTCCTTGTTTTCATTTTCATCACTAACACTTGATTCTTCTCCTCCTTCTTCCTCTTCTTCCTGTTTTACTGATTTCTTATGTAGTTGAGCGTATTTTTCCAACTGTCTCCACATTTGTACTTCATGAGGAACCCTATTAAATATAGAAGTATCCACAGGTCCGTACAATATAGGTGCGTCCGGTTGTTTGTCCAAAGTGTCTTCCAAATAATCTTTAATAATAGAACTTGAAAACACTAGTTGTCTCAAGTATCTTGTTATTGGTTCAGTTGCACAGGTTAGAATAAAAAACTCTTCTCGATTAAGTTGAATCTTGTTATCATGTCTTGTTGTGTCTCTAAACCGCAATTGATGGTCACCACGATTCTTTATAATATCAATTTCCACATTTGAATCCAAAAGTCCTACTCTTGTCTTTCTTCCATACATGTTACTAGTTAAATAGCATTCTAGCAGATGCAAGTGCTTCATAAAAGATTCCCAAGCACTATCGGTGAACAAAATCATTTTGGGTCCATGAGTCAAAATTACAGTAGGTGAATAATCCGTCGATTTCATAACACCGATTAAAACACTTTTGTCCAAACTGGATGAGATTGGATAAAATATTCGCAAGAATACCTCACTCAATATGTTAGGAGAAATATTATCTTCAGTATCCCTTTTCTTCTTCTGTGCATTCTTTCTTCTTTTACCTTTTTCCTCAACATTATTACTGCCGTGGAGTTGTCCGCAAGCGTTGTGTTCATCTCCCTCCGGTTGACCTTGAAGATCTAAAAAGTCGGATATCTCCTTCTCAATATCTACTACATTTTCTTGTGTACCACTAGGAGAAGCCATATTGAATAAGATGCTACCCATACAAGAACAGGCAACAAACTGATGAGGAGCGACCTGAACACTCTGCTTTTATACTCGCGGAATGCATTGGAATGTAACAAAACCGGTTTTTTACAATACATTTTTAACAATTCCAGTTAAAGGTGTGTATGTTACGATTTTATCATGTAGAATTAAACAGTATGCAGTTGTATTAGCCGATATAGGCGCGTTGAATTCCATTTCTATTTTTATATCTACACTTGATGATTTTACCGATTCATTTTGTTTAGAACAATCGATTACAACTATAGGGTAAC
Organism: Neoaliturus tenellus; assembly: GCA_030545055.2. Lineage (NCBI taxonomy): Eukaryota > Metazoa > Arthropoda > Insecta > Hemiptera > Cicadellidae > Neoaliturus > Neoaliturus tenellus. The sequence goes on from JAQYXR010000373.1 coordinate 93,385, forward strand.
CATCTAAGTATTTTTCTGGTGATAGTAAAGGTGCATTCGTTTTACCATAATATGAACTTTGGAATCTTGCATACATATCGTACAATATGCTGTACTTTTTATTAGCGAATGACACATTTAAATTATCGTATGGAAAAAATTGTGAATTTAAATAAACTTTAATATTTTTCAAGTTGCAATGATCAAATTGGCCTGCATGTTTGGTGATGGTGTCTCTTCTGCCTGTTTGTAAACCAAATATAATATACCTGGCTCGTTCCACATAATTAGATGTTTTAACTGTCCAAGTGTGTCGATCCGTAGTTGGCAAGCTGGGATGTTCATGAAATTCCCAACTTCTAAAAGGAATTACAATATCACGATCAGCCTTTAACTTTCTTAATAGTAGCATTCTATGCTCGTCAGCTAATTTTACATGTGGAACTCTCCATACAATTTTGTCTAATGTTAATTTCCATTCTAAAGTTGCATCTGTTGTACCGTCTGGAGCTTTAATAATATCTTTATCGTTTGAAGATCTCAACAAAACTAATTCTTGTTTAACGTTTAATATTATTTTCCTATAATCTTCAGCAAAACCAAGCAACAAACGTAACGGAATATGAAAATCAAAATTTCCATTTGTATCTGGAGTGATTGTGTCTTTTGCAGGTAAAACCCATCCTGCAGGTTGTATTAAATTGGTTTCATTAGGTGATATAGATGTTAATCCCTTTAAAGTTGTTGCAATACCTACTTTTTTAGTAGAATCAACTGTTACACCTGATATTTCATATCTAATTTCATCAAACAGGAAAGCCATGGGATTATTTATAAATGGAACTGTTGTACCAGTAGTAGTACCGTCCTTTTTAGTAACTTTTCCTTCAATATACAAGTAACTTTCACATGGTAGTGTGTAAATGTCTTGATTTTGTATGGGAATACGAATTTCATCGTTATTGTTTAATTTTGATGAAGTGTAAGGGTTGTGGGTGTGATATTCTTTTTCCCATAGGGTTTCGTCGAATGTTGGACCCTGAGCTATATCCAGTATATCCATTATCGGTTACTTTTAATCCAATTCTCTCTAAGAAACGAATGTTCTCGCGTGTTAACTCCTCCACAGCTGAAGAGCTACTAATACGGATTCCCGTAGGTTGTTCGCTTTTAAATGTTAAACCCATGGTTTTGTATTAAAGTGTTGATTTTAAATGTAATCTAACCGTAATAGGCTCTTCTCGGAAATCTATCAAGTTACCGTCTTGATCCAATACGTTCAACACGATGTCTGAAATGAAAGTGGTGTTCAAAGGTAGATATACCAGGTTTTGCGGCTTTTCAACAATTTTAAATCCAGGTGGTACACTGGGGTAAAAAGTATGTATTATATGATTATTTGCTCCATCTCTGTAAGCTCCTTGTATAATATTACAAGTTATGTCTATACTATTGACTTTTAATATTGTTACAGTTTGTTTACCGGAATGTGTTTTATTTGGTTCTAAAATCGCTCCATCTTTGGGAAATCCTAATAAATCACCAATTGAGTCTGACTTACTGAAATCTATATAATATTTTGAAGTAAGCTCAGCTTTCATTGTATTGTTATTACCTTTTAGCGTTATATTGTCTTTTCCCATTTTATTTTGCAAAAATTCATTAATATGATCAATTTCATAAGAACCTGTGGGTAGAGTGCAAACTTCCAAGTCTGTAAACTTCCCACTGGCATCTTTTCCTTTATAATAATGTAATAAGTTATTTTTACCTTCCGTAACATTGGGAATAGAGTTGTAAGTTGTAAAATCCAACAGTGCTGCCTCCCAAAATCTTCCTTTTTGCAAGCGTAACGCTGGAAAAAGGATACTTCGTAAAGTGGACGATTTTCCTGTTAATGATACCGTATAGGAAGACATCTCAATAGTGACTGATACTTTTAGCTAGGAATTCCAAACATAAATGGCCGCATATTGAAGTATTATCAGGTTGTTCTCTTTTATAGTTGTAATATATGTTTTTAGCAGATTTAAAGTAATGTTCAAGTTCTTTAGGTGGTGGCAAATTTCCAAAACTATCAAAATAATATACATTACTATTTAGTTTCTTATAACACACCCAATGGGTGCCGGACCCTTCAGTATTATCCAAATTTACGATTCCAGTCTCATTTTTCCATATTTTCTTTGGTAAACTGTCTTTCATAAATACTCCGCGGAAAAATGGTATTTTTAAACAGGAAATATATTTAAATAATTCAACATTAGTCAACGCTTTATGTGGTATAACCAATTGATTTCTTTTATTTAATATGCACGATACGGTCTTAGGTATAGACCAGCCCCGTTTTTTACCATTGACCATATTGTCGGTTTTTTATTATTTTTCCTCGGAGAACGTCTTTTTAGTCTAATATTACCACCATGTTTTCTCTTGGTTGATCCTTTTTTATTCTTACCCCTCCTTTTTCCACCTCCTACCGCTGTTTTAGCCTTCATACCTGCTGTTACCGCTAAAGCTGCTGCTTTTTCCGCAATACTAGCGTCACTAGACTTTACTCGTTGCCAAGCTATATTCGCTAGCTTTTTATCAGCGATTGACCTATTTTTTGAATCGGTAAACGTGGAATATGCGATATCGTGTTCTTTACAAGCCTGATCTAACTTATTTATGCCTGGATCACCTCTTTCCAGTCGTTTTTTCAATTTAGTTCCTGGTCCGCAATACTGATAACCTCCCGGTATGTGAAATTCGTATGGTAAAGCGTCTATTGCTCTGTTTACGATAGATCCTACTGGAATACGATTTAAAGCTTTACTTAACAGAGAAACCGCTGTGGACGTGATACCGCCTCCTTTCCGTATAGTGTCTCGATATGGACTGGTGTAATGAAACGCCATGATTGTCTTTTATATTCGAAAAGCGTAACCCATGTGTTACCTCTATGACAGGTTGCACATAAATGATGTAATATATGGTGTTATTTAATTAAATATCAAAATCACCCCAATCTGATGATCTAAACTTTTGTGTGTTATGATTAAAAAAATATTTATAAAGAATTTCTTGTTTAATCCATGTATTTCTCATTTTTTCGTCAATAGGTTTATGTTGTCCTGCTGCAATATAATTATGCATATCAAATAATAAATTACCTATTACTTTAACAAGAAAATTAACAGTTACAGCGTTATTGGCATAATCAGGGTCTGCAACATTTGTTAATCGTTTGTTATCACAATTCCACCATTTTTTTCCAGTTGGCTCTAATTGTATTATCTGTTCATAAGTAACAGCATCACCAGGCTTTTCACCAATACCTAAATTTGTCAATAACTTTCCTTTACCATCCCAAACATAATTGTTTTCTTCAAGCAAAGTAAACTTTTTATTTCCTTGTACAAATACATCTCCTTGACGTGTTACTACTTGGTTTTGTTTCACAAAACCGGAGGTTTCTTGTTTTAAAGTTTCCTTCATTTGACCCACCGTTGCACCATCTGATGGTGCAAAACCATCTTTTACATTCGCTAAACAATTACCAAGACAGTCAATAACTCCTACATCACGTGTAATACAATGATCTTTGATGTATTTTAAATTTACAGCATCATTTTCATTTTTTGGATAACCTATATCGTTAATAACAAATTTATAAAAAGAAAACCCATCTTTTGTCTTTTCAGGTATTATAGAATGTAAATAGCGTCTATTTATGCTGTCTTTTTCATCTACAGGGTCTGCTACGTTAGATATACGTCGATTTTCAGCATTATACGTTTTTCCATCGAATTTTAACGTATTTTTCAATTCCGATGATAAATAACCTCTGTTTATTGCATCAGCGTTTTGATTTGGCTTACCGACGTTGGAAATTCTATGATTACCCGCGTTATATGTGTTTTTGTCTAGTTTCAGTGTTGGTAATATCTCTTTTTTTAATACTTTTAAATTTATTGCATCATTTTCATCTGTGGGATCATTAATGTTTTTTAACCGTTTATTACTAATATCATAATCTCCATCAGGTGTTTGTGGTAAGCCAGCACCTCTTTTTAAAGTATTAAAGTAATATAATCCATCCGAGGAATATCGTCCGAACTTGTCAACACTCATGGTGCAACTGAATAACATTCTAGAGTGTAACCCATTTTTATAATATTAGTCTCGATTTCTAACCCATATCAGTTTTTATACAAATTCTTAGTCTTTATCAGTTACATTTTCATCGCTCCCGGGACATTTAAAATATTTAAAATTTCCACTAACTAATGCTCCGTCTGATTCATTTCGAAACACATGATTTTTATGAATAAATTGTTCACCAGACAATTTTCTAAATCCGCTAAATGAATTTGGATCTGCAATTAATATATTTTGATAATCATTTACATCCATTAATTTAAATCTTTGCTTATTATAAATAAACTCTTTATTTGCACTGTCATATTGTAATGTTTGTCCTACAGTTGCAGCATCATTTGGATCTCTTCCATTATGCAAGTTTTTTATTACTTTATTTTTACATGTAAAAAATCTAAAAGAATGATCTGGATCTAGATGTACGGTTTGTGATAAAGCAGCTGCATCATGTTTTTCATAACCCCATCCCATATTTGATAACCCTTTACCCATGCAATCCCAAGCATTATTTTTGTATGTTAATAAATTAAATTTTTCATTACCTTGAACAAATTCATCCCCTTGCTTTGATACTACTTGATCTTGTTTTACAAAAGAGGTTGTTTCTTGTTTTAAGGTTTCCATCATTTGACCCACTGTTGCACCATCTGATGGTGCCGAACCATCTTTAACATTCGCTAAACAATTACCTAGACAATCAATAACTCCTACATCACGTGTAATACAATGATCTTTTATATATTTTAAATTTACAGCATCATTTTCATTTTTCGGATAACCTATATCGTTAATAACAAATTTATAAAAAGAAAAACCATCTTTTGTCTTTTCAGGTATTAATGAATGTAAATAGCGTCTATTTACGCTGTCTTTTGCATCTTTAGGATCATCTACGTTGGATATACGTTTATTTTCAGCAGTATACGTTTTTCCATTGAATTTTAGCGTATTTTTTAATTCTGATGATAAATAACCTTTGTTTATTGCATCAGCGTTTTGATTTGGCTTACCAACATTGACAATTCTATGATTACCTGCGTCATATGTGTTTTTCTGTAGTCTTAATGTTGGTGATATATTTTCTTTTAATATTTTTAAATTTATTGCATCGTTTTCATCTGTGGGATCTTTTATGTTTTTTAACCTTTTATTAGTTATATCATAATCTCCATCAGGTGTTTGTGGTAAACCAGCACCTCTTTTTAAATTATTTGCGTAATATAACCCATCCGAGGAGTAACGTCCGAACTTGTCGACACTCATGGTGCAACTGAATAGTAATCTAGGGAGTAACGCATTTTTATGAGATTACCCCACGGTTTCGGAGTTCATCCACTAAAGCCACCCATTCGTTTTCCAATCCAGTATGACCCGCTTCTTTAGCTTCATGTATTAGTTTCATTCTATCCACCAATTTATTGATATTATTGTAATAAATCACATTTGTGTTATATAGTTTCTTCATTAAACCTGTACCTGTAACAGATTTGTTTCTTTTTCTTGGTTCTGGAGCACTTATATCCAAAGTGGATGACACAAACCTTCGTTTTACAGGTTTTCTTGGCATTATCGGCATTGGTTGTCTTCTCGTTGTTGGTATTAACTTGGATACAAATACTCTATATTTTAAAGACCTAGATCTAAAAACTGGCTGGTCAGCTAAATACTTCCTCCTGTATGCATTGGTGTGTTCCAAAATCTGTTTATATGCTTCCATATCTTCTTCTTTAACTAACAATTCTAAAGGCTTTTTTTCAAATAATAATTCAAATAATCCTCTTGTGCCCTTATATCTTTGATTACCAACAATAATATTATCATCTTCATCAATGTTTACCGGGCTATTACCAACCATTAAACCTTCTTCTGTTAATCTTACTCCATAACTATGGTAGTTTTTATTAGGATTTATTCCAGCTAACATTTTTATCATGTATTTCCTTCCTAAAGGTCCTTTGTTATGAATGTTTTCACCCAACAAGCTTATGTTTGACGGACCTTCCCTTGCTTCTTCTTCTTTTTCCTCTTCACTAGCAGTTGATACATCTTCATGTCCTCTTTTAGCTTTTACTTCATATAATTCTCTTATACCACTATAGTCTGGTGATTCTAGCTCTCTTTCAGGTTCTTCACCGGTAAAACCACTATATGTAGAGGATTCCAGGTCTTCATCACTAAAATCTTCTGATTTTATATTTTCTCTTTCAAACTTTGTAATAGGTGCAATTGCATCTCCTTCCAAAACGGGTTTAGCAAATTTTTTGTTTAATTGTTTCAAGGGTTCAGTAATAGGTTTAAAAGTAGATTCAAGAAATTTCTCCCTTTCGCTAATACCTAATTTTAATGCTCTGTTTTTATCCCGAATAGAATCACTAAGTGATTTTATTTCCTTTATTAACTTTTCTTGGTTAACCATGTTTGTAGCAAGACGTGTTGTACAACAATGAATGTTTTACATCATGATCAGTGTATTAGTATAAATTTATCAAATCCTATCCTGTATCGACCATTGTTTAGCGGTTGTTCCTTTATAATTGTTAAAAACCCATACTTTTCAGCCCAAGCCTTTCCACACAACTCTTTAAATCGTTCGAATGGCATATCCGCACTTACATGGTCATAATATATGTGTTTTAGGTTGGTTTCATCCTGTTTAAATACAATTAACATGTTTGCATTGTCTCTAATGAGCTGTTTCGGTATTTTGCTGTAAGTTTGACCAATATAAATGCTATCTATGTTGTTATGTCGACCCATGGCGAAGTAATTCCTTATTGTATTTTGATTTTCACAAGATACATCGTCAAATATGAATACTGAGAATGGTTTAGCCTCTTGCGGTTGCATGACACTCTCGCTCGCGTTAAATTTAAAATATTTAACTTCAGGTACATTATTGAGTATTTGTTCCAATAACTGATATTTCGGTTGTTGTAGTGACTTTGAAAATACATATAAATTATTAAAACGTAAGCCTTTAGGGTTTGTAATCAAATTGAATAC